>JADANK010000555.1:0-31906 GCA_021292215.1 Lophura nycthemera
GGTCCCAATAAATTTGGGTTCATTCCTAGTTTTTAAAATTATTTCTTTCCCAAACTACCCGGGGGCCCCTATTGCAACATTCGGTGCCTGTATCACGACATTGCTGACAGTATCGCGACATCTGGTGCTGCTATCACGATATTCAGTACCCATATCGCGATACAGTCACCACTGGTGCCTATATTGCGACATTTGGTGCCTGTATCACGACATTGCTGACGGTATCGCGACATCTGGTGCTACTATCGCGATATTCAGTACCCATATCGTGATACAGTCACCACCGGGTGCCCATGTTGCGACATTCGGTGCCCGTATCACGATGCTGGTAACAGTATCACGACATCTGGTGCCGCTATCACGATATTCAGTACCCATATCGCAATACAGTCACCACTGGTACCTATATTGTGACATTTGGTGCCTGTATCACGACATTGCTGACGGTATCGCGACATCTGGTGCCACTATCACGACATTCAGTACCCATATCATGATACTGTCACCGCCGGGTGCCCATATTGCGACATTCGGTGCCCATATCACAATGTTGGTTACGGTATCGCGACATCTGGTGCCACTATCACGACATTCAGTACCCATATCGTGATACTGTCACCGCCGGGTGCCCATATCGCGACATTCGGTGCCCGTATCACGACGTCGGTGACGGTATCGCGACATCTGGTGCCGCTATCACGACACTCGGTGCCCACATCGCGACAGTCAGCACCGTCCCGCCCTCGCTATCGCGACAGCGTCCCCGCATCGCGACGAAGCCCCACCCCGGCGCCTCCCGGCGGCGTCGCCGTCGCGATACGGGGGCCGCGCGACGGCGATCCGCTCCGTCGCGATAGGGTCAGCCCCAGGCGGCCTCCTCCTCCTCGGCGCTGGGGGTCAGCGTCGCCGTGACGACGCCGGTGCCGATGGTGCGAGAGCCGTCGCGAAGGGTGAAGCGCTGCCCCTCCTCCACCACCATCGGCTGCCGCAGCAGCAGCTGCAGGGACGTGTCCTCGCCCGGCATCACCAGCTCCTGGGGGGGGGCGGGGGGTTATGGGGGGGATTATGGGGGTATGGGGGGGATATGGGGGGATGTGGGGTGGATATGGGGGGATATGGGGTGATATGGGGGGGATATGGGGGGATATGGGGTGGATATGGGGGGATATAGGAGGATATAGGCGGATATGAGGGGGGGTATGGGGAGATATGGGGTGATAAGGGAGGATATGGGGGGGATATGGGTCTGGGGGAGGATACGGGGGATATGGGGGGATATGGGGTGTTGGGGTGGATATGGGGGGATGTGGGGGGATATGGGGTGGATTGGGGTTACGGGGGGATATGGGGGCATTGGGGGATATGGGGGGTGTGGGGGGCATTGGGGTGGCTATGGGGGGATATGGGGAGCGGTTTAGGGGTCCGCAGCAGCAGCTGCGGGCGTGTCCCCGCCCGGCATCCCAGGTCCTGGGGGGGGGGGTGCGGGGGGTTATGGGTGGGGGGGATGGTGGGGTATGGGGGATATGGGGGGATATGAGGGCAAGGTTGGGGCTCGTGGGGGGGTTGGATGCTGGGGTGTGGGTTGGGATGTCTTTGGGGGTTCTATGGTGGTCCTTTTGGACTAGCGTCTATGGGGTCTCTATGGGGTCTCTATGGGGTCCTATGGGGTCCTCCATGGGGCGGTTTATGGGGTGCTTCTATGGGGTTCTCTATGGGTCTCTATGGGTCCTATGGGGCTTGTGCTTTCTATGGGTTCTCCATGGATCTCATTGGGTTTCTATGGATCTCAATGGAACTCAGTGGGTCTCTTATGGGGTCGCTTATGGGTGGCCCTATCGGGTCCCTGATGGGTGTTGGGCTTATGGGGCAGCTTATGGGGTCCTATGGGGTCTTGGGTCTCTATGGGTCTCTATGGGGCCTGATGGGTCTCTTGGGTGTCTATGGGCTATGGGTCTGTGGGTCTCTATGGGGTCTCTATGGGGTCTAGATGGGCTTGACTAGGGTCACTATGGGCGCTGTGGGTCTCTATGGGGTCCCTATGGGGCAGCTATGGGGCGGCCATGGGGCGGCTATGGGGCAGCTATGGGGCAGGTTATGGGGCAGCTATGGGGCAGGTTATGGGGCGCACCTTCCCGGGCGGCAGCAGCACCCTGGCCGCGATGTCCCAGGTGTGTGAAAAAACCACGGGGCTGAAGTGCGACACGAAGGGTTTGTGGCGCCCGCCCTCCTGGGCGCTCAGCACGTACACCTGAGGACGGACGGATGGACGGACGCTGACGGACGGACGGACGGACGCCGCGCAGACCCCCCCCCACAGCTCGCCCCATAGGGAACCGCACGGAACAACAGACACCCCAAAAACACAGAACCCCATAACCCCATAGGCAACCCCATAACCCACCCCATAATCTCGGAACCCCATAACCGACCCCATAACCCCATAACTGACCCCATAACACCATAACTGACCCCATAACCCCATAACCGACTCCATAACCCCATAACTGACCCCATAACCCCATAACCCACCCCATAACCCCATAACCGACCCCATAACCCCATAACCACCCCATAACACCATAACCCACCCCATAACCCCATAACCCACCCCATAACCCCATAGCTGACCCCATAACCCCATAACCCACCCCATAACACCATAACCGACCCCATAACCCCATAACCCACCCCATAACCCCATAACCCACCCCATAACACCATAACCCACCCCATAACCCCATAACCAACCCCATAACACCATAACCCACCCCATAACACCATAAACATGACCCCATACCCACAACTCACCCCAAGTAAACCCCATAACCCACCCCATAACACCATAACCGACCCCATAACCCCATAACCACCCATAACCCATAACCACCCATAACCCCATAACCCACCCCATAACACCATAACCCACCCCATAACACCATAACCCACCCCATAACACCATAACTGATCCCATAACACCATAACCCACCCCATAACCCCATAACCAACCCCATAACACCATAACCCACCCCATAACCCCATAGCCGACCCCATACCTGTGCCTGCAGCTTGCGGTGGTCCCGCAGGACCCCCGGCTGCCCCATCACCATCCCCATAACTGACCCTATAACCCCATAACGACCCCATAACCCCATAACCAACCCCATAACCCCACAGCTGACCCCATAACCGACCCTATAACCCCATAACCCCATAACCCATACCTGTGCCTGCAGCTTGCGGTGGTCCCGCAGGACCCCCGGCTGCCCCATCACCATCCCCAGAACCCCAGAACCGACCCCATAACCCCATAGCTGACCCCCTAACCCACCCCATAACCCCATAACCCACCCCATAACCCCATAACCGACCCCATAACCGACCCCATAACCCACCCCGTAACCCCATAACTGACCCCATAAGCTACCCCATAACCCCATAACGACCCCATAAACTGACCCCATAACCCCCATAAACCCACTCCATTAAACCCCACACTGACCCAAACCACCCCATAATCCCATAACCGACCCCATAACCCCACAGCTGACCCCATAACCAACCCCATAACCCCATAATCTGACCCCATAACCGACCCCATAACCCCATAACTGACCCTATAGCTGACCCATAACTCCAGAACGACTCCATACCGCCCCCTGCAGGCCGTGCAGCGGTGGTCACAGGCAGAGCAACCCCATAACCCCATAACCCCACAGCTGACCCCATAACCGACCCCATAACCCCATAACTGACCCCATAACCCACCCCATAACCCCATAACCCACCCCATAAGGGACCCCATAACCCCATAACCGACCCCATAACCCACCCCATAACTGACCCCATAACTCCAGAACGACTCCATAGCGCCCCCTGCAGGCCGTGCAGCGGTGGTCACAGGCAGAGCAACCCCATAACTGACCCCATAACCCCATAACCCACCCTATAACTCCATAGCTGACCCCATAACCACCCCATGACCCCATAACCCCATAACCGACCCCATAACCGACCCCATAGCCCCCTACCTGTGCCTGCAGCTTGCGGTGGTCCCGCAGGACCCCCGGCTGCCCCATCACCATCCCCCTCCTCACATCCTCCCTGCGCAGCCCCCTGAGCAGAGCTCCCACGTTGTCCCCGGCTTCGGCCCGGCCCAGGCTCTTATGGAACGTCTCCAACCCTACAAAATGGGGGGATATGGGGTCGGGGGGGGGGTTGTAGGGTCATAGGGGGGGATATGGGGCGATATGGGGGGATATGGGGGGGATATGGAGGGATATGGGGGGTTATGGGGGGATATGGGGGGGTATGGGGGGATATGGGGCCAGGGGGGGCTTGGAGGAGTGAGGGGGGGCCCAGGCTCTTATGGAAACGTCTCCAACCCTACAAAATGGGGGGATACGGGGTCGGGGGGGGGGTGTTGTAGGTGATAGGGGGGGATATGGGGCGATATGGGGGGATACGGGGGGGATATGGGGGGATATGGGGTGGTTATGGGGGGATATGGGGTCAGGGGGAGGGCTTGGAGGGTGATGGGGGGGATATGGGGCGATATGGGGGATATGGGGGGGATATGGGGGGATATGGGGGGGATATGGGGTGGTATGGGGTGATATGGGGGGTATGGGGGGCTTGTGGGGTGATAAGAGGGGATATGGGGGTGATATGGGGGGATATGGGGGGTGATGGGGTGATATGGGGTGGTTATGGGGTGGTATGGGGGGGATATGGGGTGGTATGGGGTGATATGGGGGAATATGGGGTCGGGTGGGGGGCTTATAGGGTGATAGGGGGGAGTTTGAGGGGATATGGGGGGATATGGGGTCTCTATGGGGCAGCCATGGGGCAGCTATGGGGCCATTATAGGGCAGCTATGGGGCGGCTATGGGGCAGCTGTGGGGCTGATGCTTCTATGGGTCTCCATGGATCTCAATGGAACTCAATGGGTCTCTATGGGTTCCTTATGGGGTGGCTATGGGGCGGTTATGGGGCGGCTATGGGGTGGCTATGGGGCGGCTATGGGGCGGCTATGGGGCAGCACTGACCGGTGACGACAGCCTTGAGGGCGCGTCCGTAGCCCCGCAGCTCCACCTCGTCCCCTTTGCTCACGGCGCCGCGCTCCACCGTGCCCGTCACCACCGTGCCGCGGCCTGCAGGGGGCGCTATGGGGTCACTTATAGGGTTATGGGGTTATGGGGTCATGGGGTCGGTTATGGGGTTATGGGGTCGTTATGGGGTTATGGGGTCGGTTATGGGGTTGTTATGCCCGTCACCACCGTGCCGCGGCCTGCAGGGGGCGCTATGGGGTCACTTATAGGGTTGTGGGGTTATGGGGTCGGTTATGGAGTTATGGGGTGGGTTATGGGGTCAGTTATGGGGTCATGGGGTCGGTTATGGGGTTATGGGGTCAGTTATGGGGTCAGTTATGGGGTTGTTATGCCCGTCACCACCGTGCCACGGCCTGCAGGGGGCGGTAGGGAGTCGTTATGTGGTCTCTATGGGGTCTCTATGGGGCAGCTATGGAGTCTCTATGGGGTTTCTCTATGGGGTCTCTATGGGTCTCTATGGGGTCCCTATGGGGCATCTATTGGGTCTCTATGGGGTCTCTATGGGGTCCCTGTGGGGTCCCTATGGGGTCTCTATGGGGTCTCTATGGGGGGCTATGGGGTCACTGTGGGTCTCTATGGGGTGTCACTTATGGGTCACTTGATGCTGATGCTTCTATGGGTCTCCATGGATCTCAATGGGTTTCTATGCATCTCAATGGAACTCAGTGGGTCTCTATGGGGTCCATATGGGTTTCCTATGGGATCTCTATGGGGCCCCTATGGGGTCTCTATGGGTCTCTATGGGTCTCTATGGGGCTGATGCTTCTATGGGTCTCCATGGATCTCAATGGGTTTCTATAGATCTCAATGGAACTCAATGGAACTCAGTGGGTCTCTATGGGCTCCCTATGGGGCAGCTATGGGGTCTCTATGGGATCTCTATGGGGGATTTATGGGGCCGTTACGGGGTGTTTGTGGGGCAGACCGGGGATGGAGTGCACTCCCTCGACGGGCAGCAGGAAGGGCCGCTCCAGGTCCGTGTGGGGTCCTGTGGGATCTGTGGGGTCTCTATGGGGTGTCCATGGGGTCTCTATGGGGTCTCTATGGGGTCTCTATGGGGTCTCAGAGTCCCTTTGGGGTCTCCATGAGGTCTCTATGGCTCTCTATGGGGTTTCTCTATGGGGTTTCTCTATGGGGTCTCTATGGGTCCCTATGGGGTCTCTATGGGGCAGCTATGGGGTCTCTATGGGTCTCTATGGGGCTGATGCTTCTATGGGTCTCCATGGATCTCAATGGGTTTCTGTGGATCTCAATGGAACTCAGTGCGTTTCTATGGGGTCCCTATGGGGCGGCTATGGGGCAGCTTTGGGGTCTCTATGGGGGATCTATGGGGTCTCTATGGGGTCCCTATGAGGTCCCTATGGGGTCTCTATGGGGTCTCTATGGTTCTCTATGGGGTCTCTATGGGTCTCTATGGGGTCTCTATGGGTCTCTATGGGGTCTCTATGGGGCTGATGCTTCTATGGGTCTCCATGGATCTCAATGGGTTTCTATGGATCTCAATGGAACTCAGCGCGTTTCTATGGGGTCTCTATGGGATCTCTATGGGGTCTCTATGGGATCTCTATGGGGGATTTATGGGGCGGCTGTGGGGTTTTTGTGGGGCAGACCGGGGATGGAGTGCACTCCCTCGACGGGCAGCAGGAAGGGCCGCTCCAGGTCCCGCGCCGGCAGCGGGATGTGACGGTCGACGGCGTCCAGCAGCCGCAGCACCGAGTCCCGGCCCAGCGCGGGGTCACGGCCCTATAAGGAAATGTGGGGTCACGGCCCTATAGGGAAATGTGGGGTCACGGCCCTACAAGGAAATGTGGGGTCACGGCCCTATAGGGAAATGTGGGGTCACGGCCCTATAGGGAAATGTGGGGTCACGGCCCTACAAGGAAATATGGGGTCACGGCCCTACAAGGAAATATGGGGTCACGGCCCTATAAGGAAATGTGGGGTCACGGCCCTACAAGGAAAATGGGGGTCACGGCCTATGGGAAATGTGGGGTCACGGCCCTACAAGGAAATGTGGGGTCACGGCCCTATAGGGAAATGTGGGGTCACGGCCCTACAAGGAAATGTGGGGTCACGGCCCTATAGGGAAATGTGGGGTCACGGCCCTACAGGAAATGTGGGGTCACGGCCCTATAGGGAAATGTGGGGTCACGGCCCTACAAGGAAATGTGGGGTCACGGCCCTACAAGGAAATGTGGGGTCACGGCCCTATAGGGAAATGTGGGGTCACGGCCCTATAGGGAAATGTGGGGTCACGGCCCTATAGGGGAAATATGGGGTCTCTATGGGGCAGCTATGGGATCTATGGGGTCTCCATGGGGTCTCTATGGGGCAGCTATGGGGTCCCTATGAGGTCTCTGTGGGGTCTCCATGGGGTCCCTATGGGGTCTCTATGGGTTCCTCATGGGGTGGCTATAGGGCCAGCGGGTTATGGGGTGGTTATGGGATCTATGGGGTCTCTATGGGTCTCTATGGGGTCTCTATGGGTCTCTATGGGGTCTCTATGGGTCTCTATGGGGTCTCTATGGGTCTCTATGGGTCTTTATGGGTCTCTATGGGTCTCTATGGGTCTCTATGGGTCGATGGACTAGTGGATCTCTATGGGTCTCTATGGGTCTCTGGGTCTCTATGGGTCTCTATGGTCTCTATGGGTCTCTATGGGATCTCTATGGGGTCTCTATGGGTCTCTATGGGTCTCTGGGGCTCTATGGGTCTCTATGGGTCTCTATGGGGCTGATGCTTCTATGGGTCCCCATGGATCTCAATGGGTTTCTATGGATCTCAATGGAACTCAGTGGGTCCCTATGGGGTCTCTATGGGGTCTCTATGGGGTCTCTGGGGGTCTCTATGGGTCGACTGTGGGTCCCTATGGGTGCTATGGGGTTGCTGTGGGTCCTATGGGTCTCGTGGGTCCTGTGGGTCTCTATGGGGCGCTAGTGGGTCCTATGGGTCTCTATGGGTCACTTGGGTCTCTATGGGTCGCATGTGGGTCTCTATGGGTCCTATGGGTCTCTATGGGGTCTCTATGGGTCTCTATGGTCTGATCTCCTATGGGGTATCTCATGGGTCCTATGGGATCTCATGGAACTCAGTGGGTCTCTATGGGGTATCAATGGGGTATCAATGGGGTATCAATGCGATATCTATGGGGTCTCTATGGGGGATCTATGGGGCAGCTATGGGGCGGCCCAACCTGAGAGGGCGCAAGCCGATCCTCAACCACCGGGGTTCCCTCGGCATCGTAGCCCAGCTCCGCCAGCAGCTCCCTATGGGGCAGCTGTGGGGTCTCTATGGAGTTTCTATGGGGCAGCTATGGGGCTCTTGGGGCTCTTAGGGGTCTCATGGGTCCTATGGGTCCTATGGTCTCTATGGGTCTCTAGGTCTCTTGGGGCTTGGTCTGTATGGGTCCCATGGTCTCAATGGGTTTTCTAGGGTCTCATGGGCTCGTGGGTCTCTTGGGTCTCTTGGGTCTCTATGGGGCAGCTATGGGGTCCCTATGGGGTCTCTACTGGGCATCTATGGGGTCTCTATGGGATCCCTATGGGGTCTCTATGGGGTCTCTATGGGTCTCTATGGGGCTGATGCTTCTATGGGTCTCCATGGACCTCAATGGGTTTCTATGGATCTCAATGGGTCTCTATGGGGTATCAATGGGGTCTCTATGGGATATCCATGGGGGGTCTATGGGGCAGCTATGGGGCGGCCCCAGACCTGCAGGGCGCACAGCGCCGACCCCACAACCACCGGGGTTCCCTCGGCATCGTAGCCCAGCTCCGCCAGCAGCTCCCGCAGCTCCAACTCCACCAGGGGCAGCAGCTCCGGGTCCGACACCGCGTCCGCTTTGTTCAGGTAAACCACCACGTGCTGCACCCCCACCTGCCCCACAAGTGGGGGGGGAAGACGCACGCGTGTGGGTCAGAGCCGGGGGGGGGTGGGGGGGGCAGAGAAATGGGGAGGGGGGGGCATAAAAGTGGGGCTGGGGGCAAAGAAATGGGGATGGGAGGCACAGAAATGGGGGTGGGGGCCACAGAAATGGGGCTGGGGGCACAGAAATGGGGGACTCTGCCCCATAGATGTTGTGGGGCAGAGCTGGGGGGGCACAGAAATGGGGCTGGGGGCACAGAATTGCGGTTGCAGGAAGAGAAATGGGGTTGAGGACACAGAAATGGGGCTGGGGGGCAGAGAAATGGGGATGGGGGACATAAAAATGGGGCTGGGGGCACAGAAATGGGGCTGGGGGGAACAGAAATGGGGTTGGGGGCACAGAAATGGGGATGGGGGGAACAGAAATGAGGTTGGGGGCACAGAAATGGGGGTGGGGGCACAAAAATGGGGAAGGGGGGCAGCAAAATGGGGTTGGGGGGCACAGAAATGGGGCTGGGGGGCACAGAAATGGGGCTGGGGGGCACAGAAGGGGTGGGGGGGCCAGAAATGGGGCTGGGGGCACAGAAATGGGCTGGGGGGCACAGAAATGGGGAGCTGAGAGCTGGAAATGGGGGACTCTGCCCCATAGATGTGTGGGGCAGAGCTGGGGGGGGTGGGGGGCACAGAAATGGGGCTGGGGGGCACAGAAATGGGGTTGGGGGCACAGAAATGGGGTTGGGGGGCAGAGAAATGGGGCTGGGGGGCACAGAAATGGGGAGCTGAGAGCTGGAAATGGGGGACTCTGCCCCATAGATGTGTGGGGCAGAGCTGGGGGGGGTGGGGGGGCACAGAAATGGGGTTGAGGGGCTGAGAAATGGGGATGGGGGGCACAGAAATGGGGAAGGGGGGCAGCAAAATGGGGTTGGGGGGCACAGAAATGGGGTTGGGGGCCACAGAAATGGAGCTGGGGGGCACAGAAATGGGGTTGGGGGGCACAGAAATGGGGCTGGGGGCACAGAAATGGGGTTGGAGGGCTAAGAAATGGGGGTGGGGGGCACAGAAATGGGGTTGGGGGCACAGAAATGGGGGTGGGGGCACAAAAATGGGGGTGGGGGGCAGAGAAATGGGGCTGGGGGGCACAGAAATGGGGCTCAGCCCCATGGATGTGGGGCTCGGAGCTGTAAATGTGGGGCTGGGACCCACACATGTGTGGGGTGAAGCCGTGGGGGGTGGGTCAGAGCTGGGGGGGGGTTGAGGGGAGGGCAAAGAAATGGGGCTGGGGGGCACGGATGGGGCCAGCAGGAGCTGCTCCAGCCCCATGGCGACCCCATATCTCCCCATAGCCACCCCATAGCGCCCCATATCAACCCTTAGCCGCCCCATAGCCTCCCCATAGCACCCCATAGTGCCCCATAGCTGCCCCATAGCACCCCATAACCACCTTTTTAAAACCCCTTCCTCCCATATCCACCCGACAGCACCAAATCACCCATACCCCTACACATCCCAATCCACCTAATATCTCCATATCACCCCATAACCCCTCATATCTCCCCATAACCACCCCATATCCTCCCCGTATCACCCCAAATCCACCCCATATCCCCCCACAGCCACCCCATATCCCCCCATATCACCCCATATCAAACCCCATATCTCCCAGAAACCCCCATATCCCCCCAATCCCCCATAAACCCCAATTAGCCTCCGGATCACCCATATCCATCCATAAACCCCCAAATACACCCACCCATAACCCCCATACCCTCCCCCATACCACCCATACCACACCCACAATCAACCATCCCCCAAATCACCCAATCCACCATACTCCCCAGATCCACCCCATATCCCCCATACCCCCATAACCCCATACCAACCATGAACCCCCATAATCACCCCAAATCCACCCATACCCCAAGCACCCATAACCTCATACCCCTAAATCCTCCATTCAACCCAAACTCCCCATATCCACCATGTATCACCCCATCACCCCATAACCCACCACATTCCCCCTTCACCCCAATCTCCCCTACCCCCATCCACCCACTCCCCCATATCCACCCCCAGCTCACGCTGGCGCACAGATGCTTCCCGGCTGACATTTGCCCATCAGTTGCTGCCACCACCAGAATGCAGCCATCCAGAGGGGCCGTCCCTGTGATCATATTCTGGGGCAAAAAGAGGCCATTTTGGGCAAAAGGGGGCACAGGAGGGGGGGAATGGGGTGAAAATGGGGAAAAATTGGGGGAGAGTGGGGAAAAAATGAGGGGGAATGGGGTGAGAAAGGGAGAAACGGGGAGGGATGGGGGGAGGAAAGAATGGGGTGAAAATGGGGAGATTTGGGTCAAAATGGGGAGAAAAGGAGGGAAATGGGAAATGAAAGGGGAAGGGTGGGAATAATGGGGTGAAAACGGACAGAATTGGGTAAAAAAAAGCAAAAATTGGGGTTAAATAAGTGGGGAGTTGGGTCAGAAAGAGCCCAGATGGGAGCAAAAAAAAGGCAGAATTGGAAAAAAAGAGCAGAATTGGGGCGAAAAAGAGCAGATTTGGGCAAAAAGGAAAAGAATTGGGGTTGAAAGGAACGGAATTGGGGCCAAAAGGGGCAGAATTGGGAAAAAAAGGGCAGAACTTGGGGGGAAAAGGGGGGCAGAAATTGGGGGCCAAAAAAGAGCAAGAAAGGGGTCAAAAAGGAGGCAGGAAATGGGGCCCAAAAGGACCGAAATTTGGAGGCAAAAAAAGGGCAAAATTGGGCGAAAAAAAGGGGGGGCCAAAAGGAAAAGGTGTGGGGCCAAAAAAGGGGGCAGAACGGGGGGTCAAAAAGGAGGGGGAATTTGGCCAAAAAGGGGGAAAGGGCAGAATTGGGGCCAAAAGGGGCAGAATTGGGGTCAGAAGGGGCAGAATTGGGGCCAGAAGAGCCCAACTGAATCCATAAGGAGGGAAACTGGGGCCAAAAGGAGCAGATTTGGGGCCAAAAGGAGCAGAATTGGGGTCCAAAGGAGTGAATTTGGGGCCAAAAAGGGCAGAATTGGAGCCAGAAGAGCCCAACTGAACCCATAAGGAGTGAAACTGGGTCCAAAACGAGCAGATTTGGGGTCAAAAGGAGTGGATTTGGGATCAAAAGAAGCAGAATTGGGGCCAGAAGAGCCCAACTGAGCCCATAAGGAGGGAAACGGGGGCCAAAAGGAGCAGAATTGGGGTCAAAAGAAGCAGAATTGGGGCCGAAAGGGGCAGAATTGGGGCTGAAAGACCCCAATTGAGGCCAAAAGGAGCAGATTTGGGTCCAAAAGGAGCAGATTTGGGGTCAGACCTTGACGTAGTCAGCGTGGCTGGGGCAGTCGGGGTGTGCGGGGCGTTAAAAGTGGGCCCTAAAATTGGGGCCCAAAAAATGGGGGGAAGAATTGGGGCTGAAAGACCCCAAATTGAGGGGCCAAAAGGGAAGGCAAAAAGAAAATTTGGGGCCAAAAAAGGGGCAGGATTTTGGGGGAAAAAGGGGGCCATTTTTGGGTCGGGGACCTTGGACATAGTTCAGGGGGCCCGGGGCAAAAGTCCTGGGGGTGTGGCGCTTAAGGCCTCTGAAAGGGGGGCCAAAAGGGGCAAAGAAAATTGGGCAAAAGGTGGTTTGGGGGGCCCAAAAGGAAGGGCAGGGAATGGGGGGGGCCCCAAAAGGGGGGGCCAAAGGAATTTGGGTTCCCAGAAGGAAAGTTGGATTGGGTTTTCAGAAAGGGGACCCCAGGGGAATTTGGGGCCCCAAAAGGGCCCATAATTTGTGGTCCAAAGGGGGGTGGATTTGGGGTCAGAAGGGATAGAATTGGGGCCAAAAAGGGCAGAATTGGGGCCAAAAGCGGCAGAATTGGGGTCAAAAGGAGCAGAATTGGGGCTAAAAGAGGCAGAATTGGGGCCAAAAGGAGCAGAAATGGGGCCAAAAGGAGCAGAATTGGTGCCAAAAAGGGCAGATTTGGGGCGGAAGCCCCAAGGGACCCAAAAGGGGAAGGTTTTGGGGGGCCAAAAAGGGCATTGGGGGGGCAAACCGGACATATCAGGGCCGGGCCGGGGGAGGGTTGCGCGGGGCCCCTTCTGGAAGGGGGGCCCAAAAAGGGCCCAAAATTGGGGCCAAAAGGAGGCAGAAACGGGGCAAAAGGAGGGGCGGAAAATTGGGCCCAAAAAGGGGCAGAAGTGGGGGTCCAGAAGGAGTTGGGTTTTTGGGGGTCCCAGAAGGGACAAAAGGTTGGGGGGCCAAAAGGGGGGGCCCCAAATGTTTGGTTTTCCAAAGGGGTGGATTTGGGGGCCAGAAGGGGGGAAAGAAGTGGGGCCAAAAAGGAGAAGGGGGGCCAAAAAAAGGGGGCCAAAAGGGGCCAAAGGGGGCCAAAGAAGGGGGGCCAAAAGGGCAATTTGGGGGGCCCAAAAGACCCCAAGGAGCCAAAAGGGCAATTGGGGGCGAAAGACCCCAAGGAGGCCAAAAGGACAAGGGGGCCAAAAAGAAGTTTGGGCAAGACCTTGACGGTATCGGCGGGGCCCCGGGGCAGCCCGGTGGGCCGGAGTGGCCCGGGGGGGCGCCCCTGGGCCGGGGAGGGAGCCCGGCCCGCCCCCGGGGTTTTGGGGTGGCCCTCGGAAGGCGTGGAACTGAGGTGGTGGCCAGAATCGGACGAACTGGGGGGGGGGCCCCAAAAGGGGGTCGGGGAAGGGGGGCAAACCCCAAAAAACGACCCTAGGGGGGGTTCCCCAACCGTTGGGGACTCAAGATTGGGGGACCAAAGAGGGGACCCATAATGACCAAAAATGGTTGGAAATCCAAAGACTGGGACCCAAAATGACCCAAAATTGGGGATCCCAATGGGTGGGGACCCCAAAATGGGGGTCAGGATGGGGGGGAGACCCCGAAAAGTGAGCAAAAATTGGGGGTCCCAAAGGCTGGGGAGTTCAGAGATTGGGAATCCCAAAGATTGGGACCCATAATGACCAAAAATGGTTGGAAACCCAAAGACTGGGACCCAAAATGACCCAAAATTGGGGATCCCAATGGGTGGGGACCCCAAAATGGGGGTCAGGATGGGGGGGAGACGCCGGAAAGTGAGGAAAAATTGGGGGTCCCGACGGTTGGGGAGTTCAGAGATTGGGGATCCTAAAGATTTGGACCCAAAATGACCCCAAAAAGTGACCCTATGTTGGGGGTCCTGAAGGTTGTGGAGCTCAGAGATTGGGGATCCTAAAGATTGGGACCTAAAATGACCCAAAATTGGGAATCCTAAAGATTGGGACCCAAAATGACCCAAAATTGGGGATCCCAATGGGTGGGGATCCCAAAATGGGGACCAGGATTGGGGGGGAGACCCTGAAAAGTGACCCTATGTTGGAGGTCCCAATGGTTGGGGAGCTCAGAATTGGGGATCCCAAAGACTGGGACCCAAAATGGGGATCAGGATTGGGGAGGACCCCGAAAAGTGAGGAAAAATTGGGGGTCCCAACCGTTGGGGAGCTCAGAGATTGGGGATCCCAAAGATTGGGACCCAAATTGACCCAAAATTGGGGATTCCAAAGCTTGGGACCCAAAAATGCCCAAAAATGGTTGAAAACCCCAAGAATCGGGACCCCAAAATGACCCAAAATTGGGGATCCTAAACACTGGGACCCTACTTCAGGCCCCGCCTCCCCCATTCAGGCCCCGCCCACTTCAAGCCCCGCCCTCTTCGTCTAGACCCCGCTCACTTCCGGTCCCGCCCCCTCTAGATCCCGCCCGCTCATCGAGACCCCGCCCCCCACCCCTTTCCCACATTGGCCCCGCCCACTTTAAGCCACACCCCCCTTCTTATTTAAGCCACGCCCCTTCTCTTTTAAGCCCCGCCCTCCTCATTTAAACCACACCCCTCCCTCTTTTAAGCCCCGCCCCTTCTCTTTTAAGCCCCGCCCCTCCTCATTTAAACCACGCCCCTCCCTCCTTTAAGCCCCGCCCTCCTCTTTTAAACCACACCCCCTGCTCTACTTTAAGCCCCCCCCCCCTCCATTTAAAACCCCGCCCTCCTCCTTTAAAACCACACCCCCTTATTCTTTAAGCCCCGCCCCCTCCTCTAAGCCCCGCATCTCCTCCTCTAAAAAAACCGCCCCTTTTCTTTAAAAGCCCCGCCCCTCCTTTAAGCCCCGCCCCTCCTATTTTAAGCCACACCCCTTCTTCTTTTAAGCTCCGCCTCCTCCTTTAAACCCCTCCTCTCCTCTTTTAAGCCACACCCCTTCCTGCTTTAAGCCCCGCCCTCCTCCTTTAAGCCCCGCCCCTTCGTTAAGCCCTACCCCCTCTTTTAAACCACACCACCTTGCTCTTTAAGCCCCGCCCCCTCCTTTAAGCCCCGCCTTCTCCTCTCTTAAGCCACACCCCTTCCTGCTTTAAGCCCCGCCCCTCCTCTTAGGCCACACCCCCTTCCTGCTTTAAGCCCCGCCTCTCCTCTTAGGCCACACTCCCCTCCAGCTTTAAGCCCCGCCCCCTTGTAAGCCACACCCCTTCCTGCTTTAAGACCCCTCCTCTTTTAAACCGCACCCTCCTGCTTTAAGCCCCGCCCCCTTTTAAGCCACAACCCTTCCTGCTTTAAGCCCCGCCCCTCCTCTTAGGCCACACCCCTTCCTGCTTTAAGCCCCGCCCCTCCTCTTAGGCCACACCCCTTCCTGCTTCAAACCCCGCCTCTCTTAGGCCACACCCCCCTCCAAGTTAAAGGGCCCCGCCCCCCTTTTAAGCCACACCCCTTCCTGCTTTAAGCCCCGCCCCCTTTAAGCCACACCCCTTCCTGTTTTAAGCCCCGCCCCTCCTGTTTTAAAAAAGCCACACCCCTTGTCTTCGTTTTAAGACCCCGCCCCCCTCCGTCCAAGCCCGGCCCAACCTTTGGTGTGGCGGGCGGTCCAGGGGGGTTGGGGCCGTGGTTCCACGTGACCGATGGTTCCCACGTTGACGTGGGGCCGATCCCGCACGAAGGCCTCCGCCGCCAGGTGGGGCGGGCCTCGGCCGGGGGGCCCACGTCCACCGGTGACCTCCGGTTCCCCCTTCCTATCCCCCCACCCCCCCCCCAACCCGTCCCCGGGTTTCTTCTCTTATTGGGCTCACCCCGAACGCGGCCAACGGCAACCGGCGGCATCGCAGCGCTGCGACGGAGAAGCGAGAACAAAATGAGAGAAAATGGGGGTAAAAAGAAATAAAAAAGGACAAAAGAAAGCGAGCGGCGCCCCTCTCCGAACCCCTCGCCCCCCCCATCGCTCCGTACCCGCCGCGCGCAAGAGGGCCGCGGGAAGCGCCATCTTGGACGTCCTCACTGCCGCGGGCCGGACGTGACGTCACGCTGCGCGACGGGCGCGGTTGTGGGCAGAGCGGTTTCCGGTTTCTCTCCCGCTCGGCGCTCTAAGCGCGGTGGAGGTGCGGCTCTGTGGTGTTTTGGAGGACTGAAGGGAATGAATGGGGACGGAGCGGAGGGGAGGGGGCGGAAGTGGGGCTGGAGCCCCATAGCGACCCATAGGGACCCGCGGGGACCCATAGATCCCATAGAGACCCACAGATCCCATAGAGACCCATAGGAACCCACTGACCCCAGAGAGATCCATAGGGATCCATAGAGATCCATAGGAACGAAGTGAGACACAGGGAGCCCCATTCTGCCCCATAGGGACCCAAATAAGGGACCCCAATGGGGGACCCATAGGGGACCCCCATAGGAGCCCAATTGTGAGCCCATAAAGGAGAACCCATAAGACCCCATAGGGACCCCATAAAGACCCAAGAGACCCCCATAGGGACCCCAATAGTGACCCCATAAGACCGCCCAATAAGGGGACCCCACTGAGTTCCATTGAATCCCACAGAAACCCCATTGAGAATCCATGGAGAACCCATAGAAAGCCTAGACCCCATAGAGACCCAAGAGAACCCCATGAACCCCATAAACCCATAGACCCCATTGGGACCCCATAGACCCCATAGAGACCCCATGAGCCCTAAAGGAACCCCATGGACCCATAAGGCCCCATAGAGCCCCCTTAAGAGAACCCCAAAAGAGGCCCCAGTGACCCATAGAGGACCCCATAGACCCCAAGAGCCCCATAGACCCCCATGGAGGACCCATAGAGCCCCTAGGGACCCCCATAAACCCCATTTGGCCCATAAGCCCATAGGGACCCCAATAGGCCCCATAACCCAAAGCCCCATAGAAGTCCCATTGGACCCCGTAAGCCCCGCATAGAGAAAACCCCATAGAGCCCTCAATGGACCCCATAGAGACCCCGTAGAGCCCCATAGAGACCCCATAGAGGCCCCATAGAGGCCCCATTGACCCCATAGAGCCCCATAGAGACCCCATAGAGCCTCATTGACCCCATAGAGCCCCATAAAGCCCCCATAGAGACCCCATAGAGCCCCATAAAGCCCCATAAAGACCCCATCGAGCCCCATTGACCCCATAGAGCCCCATAAAGACCCCATAGGGACCCCATAGAGCCCCATAGAGCCCCATAGAAACCCCATAGAGACCCCCATAGAGCCCCATTGACCCCATAGAGCCCCATAAAGCCCCCATAAAGACCCCATAGAGCCCCATTGACCCCATAGACCCCATAGAGACCCCATCGAGCCCCATAGACCCCATAGACCCCATAGAGACCCCATAAACCCCCCAGGCTCTTATGGGGCGTCCCCCATTTCCTCCTCCCCCCACCCCACCTCCCCGTTCCACCTCCACTTTTGGTTGTAGGGTGGCGTTTCCTGTCCCGTTCCCCACTTCCTGCCCCATAACCGCCTCCGCCCCAACGGCCCTAAAGGTAACGGGGCGCCGGTTATGGGGTGGGAGGGGATCGGGGTGTAAATTATGGGGTCTATGGGGCAGAAAAAGGGGTTATGGGGAAACCCGGATGGGATATGGGGGATTTGAAAGGGTTTTTGGGATTTTTTTTGGTACGTATGGGGCGTTATCGGGTTTATAGGGCGCGCTATGGGGAGGTGTGGGGCAGCCATGTGGGGATTGTGGGGTCTGTGGGGCAGAAGTGGGGTTATAGGATTTCGGAGTCTATGGGGCAGAAATGGGGGTTTAGGGGTTTCGGATTCAGGGGGCAGCTATGGGGTCTAGGGGCGCATGGGGGTCAGGGGCGCTATGGATCTATGGGGCACTATGGGGGCGGGGGCAGGGGTCTATGGGGCAAACCTTTATGGGGCAGCATGGAAGGGTGGGGCTATTTGGGGCACCTATGGGGCCAGCAGAGGTCTAGGGGGCAACCTAGGGGGGCAGCTATGGGGCACAGGGGGACAACTTGGGGGCCAAGATTATGGGGCACGGAACGATGGGGCCAAGCTGGTTTGGGGCACTTGTGGGGCGGTGGGGCACTAGGGGGGGTCGGGGGGGGGTTTTGGGGGGAAATTCTATGGGGCAGCAATGGGGATTCATGGGGCACAGGGGTTGTCTAATGGGGGCAGGGGCCCTATGGGGCACTATGGGGCACAGGGGGGGCCTATGGGGGGCGGGGAGAAATTGGATCTAGGGCAGCAATGGGGCACTGTAGGGTTCTATGGGGCAGCTATGGGGTCTATGGGAGCGTTGGGGGTTCTATGGGGCCAGCTATGGGGCACAGTCAGATCTATGGGGCAGCTATGGGGCACTGTGGGCTTCTATGGGTCAGCTATGGGGCAGCTATGGGGCACAGTCAGATCTATGGGGCAGCTGTGGGGTCTATGGGGCATCAATGGATCTATGGGGCACCAATGGATCTATGGGGCAGCTATGGGGCGCTGTGGGGTTCTATGGGGCAGCTATGGGGCGCAGTCAGATCTATGGGTCACCAGTAGATCTATGGGGCAGCTATGGGGTCTATGGGGCAGCAATGGATCTATGGGGCAGCTATGGGGCGCTGTGGGGTTCTATGGGGTCTATGGGGCACAGTCAGATCTATGGGGCAGCTATGGATCTATGGGACAGCAATGGGGTCTATGGGGCAGCTCTGGGGCACAGTCAGATCTATGGGGCAGCTATGGGGTGCAGTCAGATCTATGGGGGACCAGTAGATCTATGGGGCAGCTATGGATCTATGGGGCAGCTATGGGGTCTATGGGGCACTGTGGGGTCTATGGGGCAGCTATGGGGCACAGTCAGATCTATGGGGCATCTATGGGGTCTATGGGGCAGAAATGGATCTATGGGGCAGCAATGGGGCACTGTAGGGTTCTATGGGGCAGCTATGGGGTCTATGGGGCACTGTGGGGTCTATGGGGCAGCTATGGGGCACAGTCAGATCTATGGGGCAGCTATGGGGTCTATGGGGCAGAAATGGATCTACGGGGCAGCAATGGGGCACTGTAGGGTTCTATGGGGCAGCTATGGGGTCTATGGGGCACTGTGGGGTCTATGGGGCAGCTATGGGGCACAGTCAGATCTATAGGGCAGCTATGGGGTCTATGGTTCACCAATGGATCTATGGGGCAGCTATGGGGCGCTGTGGGGTTCTATGGGGTCTATGGGGCACAGTCAGATCTATGGGGCAGCTATGGAGTCTATGGGGCACTGTGGAGTCTATGGGGCAGCTATGGGGCGCTGTGGGGTTCTATGGGGCAGCTATGGGGTGCAATCAGATCTATGGGGCACCAGTAGATCTATGGGGCAGCAATGGATCTATGGGGCAGCTAAGGGGTCTATGGGGCACCAATGGATCTATGGGGCAGCTATGGGGCGCTGCGGGGTTCTATGGGGCAGCTCTGGGGCACAGTCAGATCTATGGGGCAGCTATGGGGTCTATGGGGCACCAATGGATCTATGGGGCAGCTATGAGGTCTGTGGGGCAGCTATGGGGTCTATGGGGCAGAAATGGGGCGCTGAGGGCTTCTATGGGGCAGCTATGGGGCGCAGTCAGATCTATAGGGCACAGTCAGATCTATGGGGCACCAGTAGATCTATGGGGCAGCAATGGATCTATGGGGCAGCTCTGGGGCACAGTCAGATCTATGGGGCAGCTGTGGGGTCTATGGGGCAGCAATGGATCTATGGGGCAGCTATGGGGCACAGTCAGATCTATGGGGCGCTGTGGGGTTCTATGGGGCACGGTCGCATTTATGGGGCCGCACCCTCCAGTACCGCCTTCTCTGTGCCCCACAGCTGCCCCATAAGTTGTGGGGCAGCCCCATGGCTCTCCCTCCAGCCGCCATCTTCGTCCTCCTGGCCGTCGCCCTCCAACCATCCCTGCCGGCCACCGTGGGCCACCCCACGTCCCCGGTGACTACCGAAGCCCCCCAAGTGGCCACCAGCTTCCTCATCTACGGCGACCCCCAAGTGGGCCACCAACAGCTCAACCCTGGCTACCAAACAACCGCCGGAGTCGCCGTCGGCCACCAAGCCGCCATATTGGCCACCAGTGACCACCCACCAACCCCAGTGACCACCAGAAGCCACCGAGGAACCACCGTTGGCCACCAACCAACCGCCTTTGGCTACCAAAGACCCTCCATTGGCAGCCAATCGACCGCCGTTGACCACCAAATGTCCCAAGTGGCCACCGTTGGCCACCGACTGATCAGCATTGGCTACCAACCGACCATCGTTGGCCACCAACCGACCCGAGCGACCAGCGTTGGCCACCAAAGAGTCTCTGTTGGCCACCAACTGAGCAGCGTTGGCTACCAGCCATCCCAAGTAGCCACTGTTGACCACCAGCCGACCACCGTTGGCCACCACCGCCAACAACCGACCACCATTGGCCACCAATCACCAACTTTTGGCTACCAACCGACCACCATTGTCCACCTCCGCCAACAACCGACCACCGTTGGCCACCAATCACCAACTTTTGACTACCAACCGACCACCGTTGGCCACCACCACCAACAACAAATGACCACCGTTGGCCACCAACCGACCATCATTGACCACCAACCGACCACCGTTGGCCACCAACCGACCACCGTCGGCCACCAACCGACCATCATTGACCACCAACCGACCACCGTTGGCCACCAACCGACCACCGTTGACCACCACCAACAACCGACCACCGTTGGCCACCAACCAACCATCATTGACCACCAACCGACCACCATTGGCCACCAACCAACCATCGTTGACCACCAACCGACCACCGTTGGCCACCAACCGACCACCGTTGGCCACCAACCACCCCAATTGGCCACCGTCGACCCCCAACCGACCACCGTTGGCCACCACCACCCCCCAACCATCGGCCACCACCTCCCCCCATTTCCCACCACCCCCGGGTTCCCAGCCCCCGCTTCCCATCCGGCCCCTTCGTGGCTTATAGCCACGCTAGCCACGGCGGCCATCTTGGTAGTCACGGTGATTTTGGTGGCTACCTGGTTCCGTCGGAGGCGCCGTTCCGGTTCACCAATTTGGGGCCTTGGATCGGACCGGCGCCGGTGGGGGAGGAGGATGTCGAGGCTTTGGCAACGGTGACGAGGCCTTTGGTGGCCACGGTGGCCACCGGGCAGGAGGTGGCTACTAAAATGAGCACCTTTGTAGCCACCGGGGAGGGGGAGGAGGGGGAGGCAGAGGTGGGTGACCCCAATGGGACCCCAATGGGAACCCAAAGTGACCCCAATGGGACCCCAGTGGGTGACCTCAATGTGTGACCCCAGTGTGACCCCGATGTGACCTGAAGTGACCCCTGTGTGACCCCTGTGTGACCCCAATGTGTGACCTGAAGTGACCCCAATGGGACCCCAATGGGTGACCTGAAGTGACCCCAATGAGTGACCCCAGTGTGACCCCAATGGGACCCCAATGTGTGACCCCTGTGTGACCCCAATGTGACCTGAAGTGACCCCAGTGTGACCCCAATGTGACCCCAGCGTGACCCCAATGGGTGACCCCAATGTGTGACCCCAGTGTGACCCCGATGTGACCTGAAGTGACCCCTGTGTGACCCCAAAGGGTGACCCCAGTGTGACCCCAGTGTGACCCCAATGTGTGACCTGAAGTGACCCCTATGTGACCCCAAAGGGTGACCCCAATGCGTGACCCCTGTGTGACCCCGATGTGACCTGAAGTGACCCCAGTGTGACCCCAAATGGTGACCCCAGCGTGACCCCAATGGGTGACCCCAATGTGTGACCCCAGTGTGACCCCGATGTGACCTGAAGTGACCCCTGTGTGACCCCAAAGGGTGACCCCAGTGTGACCCCAGTGTGACCCCAATGTGTGACCTGAAGTGACCCCTATGTGACCCCAAAGGGTGACCCCAATGCGTGACCCCTGTGTGACCCCGATGTGACCTGAAGTGACCCCAGTGTGACCCCAATGTGACCCCAGCGTGATCCCAATGGGACCCCAGTGGGTGACCTCAATGTGTGACCCCAGTGTGACCCCGATGTGACCTGAAGTGACCCCAGTGTGACCCCAGTGACCCCAATGGGTGACCCCTGTGTGACCCCTGTATGACCCCAATGTGACCTGAAGTGACCCCAATGTGACCCCAGTGTGACCCCAATAGGTGACCCCAGTGTGACCCCGATGTGTGACCTGAAGTGACCCCAGTGTGACCCCAATGTGACCCCAATGTGACCCCAAAGGGTGACCCCAGTGTGACCCCTGTGTGACCCCAGTGTGACCCCAATGGGACCCCAATGGGACCCCAATGCGTGACCCCTGTGTGACCCCAATGTGACCTGAAGTGACCCCAGTGTGACCCCAATGTGACCCCAGCGTGACCCCAATGGGACCCCAATGGGTGACCCCAATGTGTGACCCCAGTGTGACCCCGATGTGACCTGAAGTGACCCCTGTGTGACCCCAAAGGGTGACCCCAATGGGTGACCCCTGTGTGACCCCTGTATGACCTCAATGTGTGACCTGAAGTGACCCCAATGGGTGACCCCAGTGTGACCCCAATGGGACCCCAATGTGACCTGAAGTGACCCCTGTGTGACCCCAAAGGGTGACCCCAATAGGTGACCCCTGTGTGACCCCAATGTGTGACCTGAAGTGACCCCAGTGTGACCCCAATGGGACCCCAATGGGTGACCCCTGTGTGACCCCTGTATGACCCCAATGTGACCTGAAGTGACCCCAATGTGACCCCAGTGTGACCCCAATAGGTGACCCCAATGGGTGACCCCAATGTGTGACCTGAAGTGACCCCAGTGTGACCCCAATGTGACCCCAATGTGACCCCAAAGGGTGACCCCAGTGTGACCCCTGTGTGACCCCAGTGTGACCCCATTGTGACCCCAGTGTGACCCCAATGGGATCCCAATGTGACCCCAATGGGTGACCCCAGTGTGTGACCTGAAGTGACCCCAGTGTGACCCCAATGGGACCCCAATGTGACCTGAAGTGACCCCAGTGTGACCCCAAAGGGTGACCCCAATGAGTGACCTCAGTGTGACCTGAAGTGACCCCAATGGGACCCCAATGGGTGACTTCAATGTGTGACCCCTGTGTGACCCCAATGTGTGACCTGAAGTGACCCCAGTGTGACCCCAATGGGTGACCCCAAAGCGTGACCCCAGTGTGACCCCAATGGGACCCCAATGAGTGACCCCGATGGGTGACCCCAATGGGACCCCAATGTGACCTGAAGTAACCCCGAAGTGTGACCCCAGTGTGACCTCAAGCTGACCTCAGTGACCCCAATATAACCCCAAACGACCCCAAGTGACCCCACGTGACCCCAAGTGACCCCATGTGACCCCAAACGACCCCAAGTGACCCCAAATGACCCCAATGATCTCATGTGACCCCAAGTGACCCCACGTGACCCCAAATGACCCCACGTGACCCCACGTGACCCCAAATGACCCCGGTGCCCCCCAGATTCCCGTTTTTCTCCTTTATTCCCATTTTTGTACGTTTTCGTAGAAAATACACCAGAAAAAAAAAAATCCCACCAACGGCTCCCGATTTCCTCTTTTTTCCCCCCAGAATTTCACTCCTTTGCCCAATTTCCCACAATTCCCCCCCCAAAAAGCTCCCATTTCTCCCCCAAAAGCTCCCATTTCCCCCAAAAAACTCCCATTCCCCCCCAAAAGCTCCCATTCCCCCCCACCAGAACCCCATAAGACCTCACCAGAACCCCATGGAACCACATAAGACCCCATAAGACCCCACCAGAACCCCATAAGACCCCATAAGATCCCATAAGACCCCACCAGAACCCAGGAACCCCCATAACCCCATAAGACCCCACCAAACCCCATAAGACCCCATAAGATCCCGTAAGACCTCACCAGAACCCCATGGAACCCCATAAGACCCCCTAAGACCCCATAAGACCCCCCCAGAACCCCATAAGACCCCATAAAATCCCGTAAGACCCCACCAGAACCCCATAAGACCCCATAAGATCCCATAAGACCCCACCAGACCCCACAAGACCCCATAAAATCCCATAAGACCCCATAAAACCCCATAAACATCAAACAGACCCCTGGAAAAAGCGCTGCTTTATTGGGTCCCCAGGACTTGGGGTGGGGGGTTCCCGATATGGGATCCCGCTTTAGGGTCAGGCGATGGGTTCCCGGGGGGGGGTCCCGTTATGGGGTGGCGTTATGGGGTGGCGTTATGGGGTCACTCCCCCTCCTTGTCCTCGCCGTGGGTGATGACACGTCCCATAAGACCCCATCAGACCCCACCAGAACCCCATAAGACCCCATAAGATCCCATAAGACCCCATGGAACCCTATAAGACCTCAATAGAACCTATAAGACCCCATATGATCCCATAAGACTCCACCAGAACCCCATAAGACCCCATAAACCCCATAAGACTCCACCAGAACCCCATAAGACCCCATAAACCCCATAAGACTCCACCAGAACCCCATAAGACCCCATAAGATCCCATAAGACCCCACCAGAACCCCAGAAGACCCCATAAGACCCCATAAGACCCCACCAGAACCCCATGGAACCCCATAAGACCCCATAAGACCCCATAAGACCCCATAAAAACCCATAAGACCCCTTAAGACCCCATAAGACCCCATAAGATCCCACCAGAACCCCATAAGACCCCATAAGACCCCATAAGACCCCACCAGAACCCCAGAAGACCTCATGGAACCCCATAAGACCCCCCCAGAACTCCATGGAACCCCATAAGACCCCATAAGACCCCATAAGACCCCACCAGAACCCCATAAGACCTCATGGAACCCCATAAGACCCCATAAGATCCCATAAGACCCCACCAGAACCCCATAAGACCCCTTAAGACCCCATAAGATCCCATAAGATCCCACCAGAACCCCATAAGACCCCATAAGACCCCACCAGAACCCCATAAGACCTCATGGAACCCCATAAGATCCCGTAAGACCCCATGGAACCCCATAAGATCCCATAAGACCCCATAAGACCCCACCAGAACCACATGGAATCCCATAAGAGCCCATAAGACCCCACCAGAACCCCATAAGACCCCATAAAATCCCTTAAGACCCCATGGAACCCCATAAGACCCCACCAGAACCCCATAAGACCTCATGGAACCCCATCAGACCCCATAAGACCCCATAAGACCCCACAAGACCCCCCCAAAACCCCATCAGACCCCATAAAAGTCCCCCATCAAACAGACCCCTGGAAAAAGCGCTGCTTTATTGGGTCCCCAGGATTTGGGGTGGGGGGTTCCCGATATGGGATCCCGCTTTAGGGTCAGGCGATGGGTTCCGGGGGGGGGTCCCGTTATGGGGTGGCGTTATGGGGTGGCGTTATGGGGTCACTCCCCCTCCTTGTCCTCGCCGTGGGTGATGACCCCATAAGACCTCATGAAACCCCATCAGACCCCATAAGACCCCACCAGAACCCCATGGAACCCCATAAGATCCCATAAGACCCCATAAGACCCCACCAGAACCCCATGGAACCCCATAAGATCCCATAACCCCATAAGACCCCCCAAAACCCCATGGAACCCCATAAGATCCCATAAGACCCCATAAGACCCCACCAGAACCCCATGGAACCCCATAAGATCCCATAAGACCCCATAAGACCCCACCAGAACCCCATGGAACCCCATAAGACCCCATAAGACCCCATAAGACCCCACCAGAACCCCATAAGACCCCTTAAGACCCCATAAGACCCCATAAGACCCCACCAGACCCCATGGAACCCCATAAAACCCCACCAGAACCCCATAAGACCTCATTGAACCCTATAAGATCCCATAAGACCCCACCAGAACCACATGGAACCCCATAAAGCCCCATAAGACCTCATGGAACCCCATAAGACCCCATAAGACCCCACCAGAACCCCATTAGACCCCTTAAGACCCCATAAGATCCCATAAGACCCCACCAGAACCCCAGAAGACCCCACAAGACCCCATAAAACCCCATAAAACCCCATAAACATCAAACAGACCCCTGGAAAAAGCGCTGCTTTATTGGGTCCCCAGGATTTGGGGTGGGGGGTTCCCGATATGGGATCCCGCTTTGGGGTCAGGCGATGGGTTCCCGGGGGGGGGTCCCGTTATGGGGTGGCGTTATGGGGTGGCGTTATGGGGTCACTCCCCCTCCTTGTCCTCGCCGTGGGTGATGACGTAGCAGATGTTCTTGTAGTCCACGTTTCCGGCCACGTCGGGGGGGAAGGCGGCCCACATGTTCTTGATCTGGGATTTGGGGGGGATTTGGGGGTATGGGGTGGGGGGGGTCTTATGGGGGGGTTTGGGGGTCCTATGGGGTCCTATGGGGTCGTTATGGGGAGGTTTGGGGTCTATGGGGTCGTATGGGGGAGGTTTGGGGGTCTATGCGGGACATTTAGGGTTGTACAGGGGAGATTTGGGGGTTGGGGGGTCGTATGGGGGGGTTTGGGGTCTGGGGGGGTCCTATGGGGAGATTGGGGGTCCTATGGGGTCCTATGGGTCGTATGGGGGAAGATTTGGGGATCCTGGGGGGCCCTAGGGGGGTTTGGGGGGTCTAGGGTCTCTTATGGGGGGGTTTGGGGTCCTGGGGGAGTCTGGGGGGGGTTATGGGGGAGATTTGGGGATCTGGGGGGTTCCTATGTGGGGAGGTTGGGGGGTCTATGGGGTCCTATGGGGGAGGTTTTGGGGTCTGGGGGGGAGATTTTGGGGTCTATGGGGTCTTATGGGGGAGGTTTGGGGTCCTATGGGGTCCTATGGGTCCTATGGGATCGTATAGGGGGAGGTTTGAGGGTCGGGGGGGTTCGTATTGGGGGAGATTTTGGGGGTCCTATGGGGTCCTATGGGGTCGTATGGGGGAGGTTTTGGGGGACTGGGGGGTCTGGGGGTCTTATGGGGGAGGTTTGGGGGCCCTATGGGGTCCTATGGGGTCGTTTGGAGGAGGTTTGGGGGTCTATGGGGTCGTTGATGGGGGGAGATTTGGGGGTCCTATGGGGTCATATGGGGGGAGATTTGGGTCTATGGGGTCCTATGGGGTCCTATGGGGTCGTATGGGGGAGGTTTGGGGGTCGTATGGGGTCGTATGGGGTCCTATGGGGGAGATTTGGGGGTCTGGAGGGGTCTGGGAGAGGTTTGGGGTCTATGGGGTCGTATGGGGGAGATTTGGGGGTCCTATGGGGTCCTATGGGGTCTTATGGGGGAGATTTGGGGATCTGGGGGGGTCCTATGGGGGAGGTTTGGGGGTCTATGGGGTCGTATGGGGGAGGTTTGGGGGTCTGGGGGAGTCTGGGGGGGGTTATGGGGGAGATCTGGGGATCTGGGGGGGTCCTATGGGGGGGTTTGGGGTCTATGGGGTTCCTATGGGGGAGGTTTTGGGGTCTGGGGGGGAGGTTTTGGGGTCTATGGGGTCTTATGGGGGAGGTTTAGGGTCCTATGGGGTCCTATGGGGTCGTATGTGGGGGAGATTTGGGGGGGTCTATGGGGTCCTATGGGGACAGGGGGTCCCTATGGGGTCCTATGGGGTCCTATGGTGATCTTATGGGGGAGGTTTGAGGGTCGGGGGGGTCGTTATGGGGGAGGTTTGGGGGTCTTATGGGGTCCTATGGGGTCCTATGGGGTCCTATGGGGGAGGTTTGGGGGATTTGGGGGTCTGGGGGGGTCTTATGGGGGAGGTTTGGGGGTCTTATGGGGTCCTATGGGGTCGTATGGGGGAGGTTTGGGGGGCTATGGGGTCCTATGGGGTCATATGGGGAAGATTTGGGGGTCTATGGGGTCCTATGGGGTCCTATGGGGTCGTATGGGGGAGGTTTGGGGGTCTATGGGGTCGTATGGGGGAGATTTGGGGGTCCTATGGGGTCCTATGGGGGAGGTTTGGGATATTTTGGGAGTTTCTGTGGGGTTTCTATGGGGCTGTGGGGTTCCTATGGGGTTTCCTTGGGGTTTCTATGGGGTTCCTATGGGGTATTTACGGGGTATTTATGGGGTATTTATGGGGTCTGTATGGGGTTTCTATGAGGTTTCTATGGGGTTTCTACGGGGTTTCTATGGGGTATTTTTGGAGTTCCTATGGGGTATTTATGGGGTATTTATGGGGTTTCCATGGGGTTTCCATGGGGTTTCTATGAGGTTCCTATGGGGCTGTGGGGTTTCTATGGGGTTTCTATGGGGTTTCATTGGGTTTCCATGGGGTTTCCATGGGGTATTTATGGGGTTCCTATGGGGTTTCTATGGGGTTTCTTTGGGGTTATGGGCTTCCATGGGGTTTCTATGGGGTTCCTATGGGGCTGTGAGGTTTCTATGGGTTTCTATGGGGTTTCTATGGGGTTTCTATGGGGCTGTGGGGTTTCTATGGGGTTTCCATGGGGTTCCTATGTTCCTATGGGGTTCCTATGGGGTTCCTATGGGGTTCCTATGGGGTTTCTATGGGGTTCCTATGGGGTTCCTATGGGGTCTCCATGGGGTATTTATGGGGTTTCTATGGGGTTCCATGGGGTTTCTATGGGGTTTTTATGGGGTTTCTATGGGGTTTCTATGGGGTTTCTATGGGGGCCTTGGGTTTTTGGGGGGTTCTTATGGGGGGGGTTTCTATGGGGTTTCCTATGGGTTTTTGGGGTTTCCTATGGGGTTCCTTGGGGCTTCCGGGGTTTCTATGGGGTTTTTATGGGGTTTCTATGGGGTCTATGGGGGTTCCATGGGGTTCCTATGGGTTTCTATGGGGGCTTTGGGTTTCTATTGGGTTTCCTATTGGGCTCTTTAATGGGGTTTCCATGGGGTTTTTGGGGGTTCCTTATTGGGTTTCATGGGGTTTTTGGGTTTTTTGGGTTTCTATGGGGTTCCTATGGGGTCTATGGGTTTCTTATGGGGTTCTTGGGGTTTTCCATGGGGGGTTTTATGGGGTTTTATTGGGGTTTCTATTGGGTTTCCATGGGGTTTCCATGGGGTTTCCATGGGGTTTCCATGGGGTATTTATGGGGTTTCCATGGGGTTTCTATGGGGTTTCTATGGGGTTTCCATGGGGTTTCTATGGGGTTTCCATGGGGTTCCTATGGGGCTCTGGGGTTTCCATGGGGTATTTATGGGGTATTTATGGCGTTCCTATGGGGTTCCTATGGGGTTTCTATGGGGTATTTATGGGGTATTTATGGGGTTCCTATGGAGTATTTCTGGGGTTTGTATGGGGTATTTTTAGGGTTTCTATGGGGTTTCCATGGGGTATGTATGGGGTTTCCATTGGGTATTTATGGGGTTTCTATGGGGTTTCCTATGGGTTTTCCATGGGGTATTTTGGGGGTTTCTATGGGGTATTTATGGGGTTCCTATGGGGTTTCTATGGGATTCCTATGGGGCTCCTATGGGGTTTCTATAGGGTTATGGGGATCTATGGGGTCTCTGTGGGTTTCTATGGGGTCTCTACTGGGTTTCCATGGGGTTTCTATGGGGTTTCTATGGGGTTTCTATGGGGTTTCTATGGGATATGTATGGGGTTTCCATGGGGTATATATGGGGTTTCTATGGGGTTTCTTCGGGGTTATGGCCTTCCATGGGTTTTCTATGGGGTTCCTATGGGGCTGTGAGGTTTCTATGGGGTTCCTATGGGGTTCCTATGGGGTTTTTAGGGGTATTTATGGGGTTTGTATGGGGTTTCTATGGGGTTTCTACGGGGTTTCTATGGCGTTTCTATGGGGCTGTGGGATTTCTATGGGGTTTCCATGGGGTTTCCATGGGGTTTCTATGAGGTTCCTATGGGGCTGTGGGGTTTCTATGGGGTTTTTGGGGTTTTCATTGGGTTTCCATGGGGTTTCCATGGGGTATTTATGGGGTTCCTATGGGGTTTTCTATGGGGTTTTTTTGGGGTTATGGGGCTTCCATGGGGTTCTTGGGGTTTCCTTTGGGGCGGGGTTTTATGGGTTTTGGGGTTTCTATGGGGTTTCTATGGGGCTCTGGGGTTTCTATGGGGTTTCCATGGGGTTCCTATGTTCCTATGGGGTCTCCATGGGGTTTCCATGGGGTTTCTATGGGGTTTCTTTGGGGTTTCTATGGGGCTGTGGTGTTTCTATGGGGTTTCCTATGGCTTTTCCATGGGTTTTCCATGGGGTATTTTGGGGGTTCCTATGGGGTTTCTATGGGGTTTTTGTGGGGTATTTATGGGGTTTCTATGGGGTTCCTATGGGGCTCTGGGGTTTCTATGGGGTTTCTATGGGGTTTCCATGGGGTATTTATGGGGTTTCTATGGGGTATTTATGGGGTTTCCATGGGGTTTCTATGGGGTTTCCATGGGGTTTCCATGGGGTTTCTATGGGGTTTCTATGGGGTTCTATGGGCTCTGGGGTTTCCAGGGGTGTATTTAGGGTATTTATGGGGTTCCTTGGGGTTCCTATGGGGTTTCTATGGGGTTTTTATGGGGTTTTATGGGGTTCCTATGGAGTTTCTATGGGGTTTTTTGGGGGTTCCTATTTGGTTTCTATGGGGTTTTGGGGTTCCTATGGGATCTCTATGGGGTTTCTATGGGGTTCCTATGGGGCTGTGGGGTTTCTATGGGGTTTCTATGGGGTTCCTATGGGGTTTCCATGGGGTTTCTATGGGGTTTCTTATGGGGTTTCTTAGGGGGTTTCCATGGGGTTTTAGGGATCTCTATGGGGTTTCTATGGGGTTTCTATAGGGCTCTGGGGTTCCTATGGGGTTTTTGGGGTTTCTATGGATTTTCCATGGGGTTTCGTTGGGGTTTTTTTTTTTTTTTTTTTTTTTTTTTGGGTTTTGTGGGGTTTTTGTGGGCTCACCTCCTCGGGGGTGAAGCGGTCGCACTGCGTGGTCAGCAGCTCCTCCAGGCTGGGGGGGAATCGGGGGGGGGGTCGTTTTGGGACCCCCGGGTGAACCCCGAAAACCCCGAAGACCCCAAAGACCCCAAAGAGCCCCACTGACCCCATAACCCTATAGACCCCATAACGCCCCTGACCCCAATGTCCCACTGACCCCATAACCCCCTGACCCTATAACCCCCCGGCCCCAAGTCCCCCCCCGACCCCAAACCTCCCTGACCCATAACCCCAAAGACCCCAAAGGCCCCCTGACCCATAACCCAAACCCCATGCCCCCTGACCCCAATGTCCCCCCCTGACCCCCTCCCCCCGACCCCCATAACCCCAAAGACCCCAAAGAGCCCCACTGACCCCATAACCCTATAGACCCCATAACGCCCCTGACCCCAATGTCCCCCCGTGACCCCAATGTTCCCCCTGACCCCATAACCCCCTGCCCTTAACCCCTGACCCCCAATGCCCCCCTACCCCTAACCCTATAGACCCCAAAACACCTGACCCCAATGTCCCCCCTGACCCTTAACCCCCCCGACCCCATAACCCCCCTGACCCTATAACCCCCCTGACCCCATAACCCCAAAGACCCCAAAGAGCCCCCCTGACCCCATAACCCTATAGACCCCATAACCACCCTGACCCCAATGTCCCCATGCCCCAAACCCCCGGACCCCCTAAACCCCCTGACCCAATGTCCCCCCTTGACCCCATAACCCCAAAAGATGACCCCAAAAAGCCCCCAAAGAGCCCCATGCCCCAATGGCCCCACTGACCCCATAAAACCCCTGATCCCAT
>JADANK010000556.1:0-67860 GCA_021292215.1 Lophura nycthemera
ATTTTTCGGAGCCCCTAGCCCAAAATTTGCCCCCAGGTGCAAAACCCCAAAACGAAACCAAACCCCCAAAATTTCCCCAATACAGGAAAAGCCCGACCCATTTCCCCAAAAGGTCCCCCCCACCCAGGGCCCCATGGCAACCCCCAAATGGCGAAGACCCCAAAAAAATACCCCAAACCCCAGAATAAAATGACCCCTCACAAAAGAGGAATGACCCCAAATGCAGAATGACCCAAGGACCCCAATTACACAGAACTTTGACCCCAAATGTCGAGAAATGACCCCAAAATTCACCCCTACGGACATCAGAATGGACCCCAAATGAGTAGAAATGACCCCAAATCAGCAGAAACGACCCCAGATTCCCCACTACAGAGACGTGCATTGACCCCAGGTGGCAGAAGGGACCCCAAAATTCACCCCTAGGGGCATCAGAAATCCCCCAAATGAGCAGAAGACCCCAATCCCGAACGACCCCAAATTCCCCCTGCAGAGATTGCACACCCAGGCGGCGAGGGACCCCCGCCCCCCCCCCCCGCCCCCACCTGTAGCGGACGCCGTCGGTGCACGGCTCGTGCGCCCGCACCACGATGAAGACGTGCTGGAAAGTGGAGAGGGAGGGCGCGGGGGGGAAGGGCAGGGCCCCCGGGGCTCCTGGAAACGAATGGGTGACGGAGTCGGTCCCATGTGGCCGGGGCTTGCCAGCAGCTGAGGGACAAACGGAGGAAGCTGGGCGCACGGACGGCGGAGGGGGGGGGGAGGGGGAGGGGGAGGGGGAGGAGGAAGAAGAAAGGAGGAAGGAGGAGGAGGAAAAGGGAAGAAGGAGGGAAAAAAGGAGGAAGAAGGAAGAAGGGAGGAAGGAGGAAGGAAGGGAAGGAAGGCGGAGGGAAAGAAGGGGAAGGGAAGGAGAAGGGAAGAGGAAGGGGAAGGAGGGAGGAAGGGAGGAAAGAAGGAGGGGGAGGGAGGAGGAAGGAGGGAGGAGGGAGGGAGGAGGAAGGAGAGGGAAGGAAAGAAGGAGAAGGAGAGAAGGGGAAGGAAAAAGGAGGAAGGAAGAAGGAGGAGGAAGAAGGAGGGGACAGAAGGCGGAGGAGAGGGGGGGGAGGGAGAAGGGGAGGGGGGAGGAGGAAGGAGGAAGAAGAAGAAGGGGGGGAAGGGAGGAGGAGGAAGGGGGAAGGGGGGAGGGAAGGAAGGAGGAAGAAAGAAAGGGGGGGAGGAAGGAAGGAGGAAGGGGGAAGGAAGGGGGAGGAGGAGGAAGAGGGGGGGGGGGGGAAGGGAGGGGGAGAAAAAAAAAGGGAAGGAGGGAGGAGGGGGGAGGGAGGAGGAAGGGAAAAGGGGAAAGAAGGGGAAGGGGAAGGGGAGGAACGGGGGAGGAGGAGGAAGAAAAAAAAAAAAAAAAAAGGAGGGGAAAAAAAAAAAAAAAAAAAAAAAAAAAAAAAAAAAAAAAAAAAAAAAAAAAAAAAAAAAAAAAAAGGGGGAAAGAAGGAAGGAAGGGGGGGGAAAAAAAAGGGAGGGAAAAAAAACCCCTGGAAAATTAACAACAAACAGACAGCCATGGGGGGTAGGGGAGGAGGAGGGAGGAGGAGCGCTGTTGGAGGACCCGGTGGCAGGATGCCGGCAGGGCGCCACCTGCGGGGGCGATGGAGCGGAGCACTGCCGGGAGGACAAACAGGCGACCGCTACCACTCCCAGGTGCAGATGGGGCAGGAGGAGGGTTGAGAGTTGGAGGACTGTGGTTGGAGGACTGAGGTTGGAGGACCGAGATTGGAGGACTGAGGGCAGAGCACTGGGGTTGGAGGACTGCAGTTGGAGGACTGCGGTTGGAGGACTGGGGTTGGAGGACTGCGGTTGGAGGACTGCGGTTGGAGGACTGCGGTTGGAGGACTGGGAGGTTGGAGGACCGAGGTTGGAGGACTAAGGGCGGTTGGAGGACTGGGGTTGGAGGACTGCGGTTGGAGGACTGTGGTTGGAGGACTGCCAGGCCTTACCTGCTGGCGGTTGTTGGGGGTGTAGGGCAGCATGGTGGAGACGTGGAACATGATCTCGTAGTCCTGGTAGGTGGTGTACAGCGAATGGGTGCCCGTCGAGTCCGCTGGGGGGGGGGGGGAAAGAGGGGGTCACTGGGGGGCTGTGAGCCACGGCAACACCAGGAAGGGGGGGTGGAGGGGGGGCAATGGGGGGCTCTGACCCACCCCCCCGTCCCCCAGTTTCCCACTCCCTACGGCAGCCCAATAAGGGCCACCTGTGGGGGTCTCTGACCCCACCCCCCCGACCCCCAGCCCCCACAGCCCCCCACGGCAGCCCATTACAGGCGGTCAATGGGGGTCTCTGACCCTCGGCCCCCCGCTACGGGCAGACAGCCCAGTGGAGGTCGCTGACCCACCCCCCAGCCCCCCCGGCCCCCCATGGCGACCCAATAAGTGCCACCTACGGGGGTCTCTGCCCCCCCAGCCCCCCAAGGCAGCTCAAGGACCATCAAGTGAGACATCTCTGACCCACACCCCCCCCCTCCCAGCTCCCGCAGCCCCCCATGGCGACCCAATAAGAGCCACCTACGGAGGGTCTCTGCCCCCCCCCCGCCCCCCCGCAGCCCCCCACTCACTCTTGGTGTCCAGCTGAGCGGCGTATTTGCTGAAGGCCTTCAGGGTGACCCTCTCCCCCAGCAGGGACAGGAACTCGTTGAAGGCCGGCCCCGCGCACTCGTTGTTGTACATCTCCTCCTCCGTGCTCTGCCCGGCTCTGCAGTACAGCACCCCAACCTTGTGCCGCCGGCACAGCTGTGGGGGGGGGGGGTGGTTAGGGGGCCCCCAGACCCACGTCGCATCATATGGGGCCACGGAGACCCCCGGAATGGGGTGGTGGGGACCCCCAGACCCACGTCTCCTCCTTTGTGCTCCGCCCTCGTGCTGCTGGGGGGGGCAGGGGGTGAGGGCGACCCCCATGGGACCCCCAGACTCACATCCCTTAGAATGGGGCACTGGGGACTCCCCAGAATGGGGCCATGGGGACCCCCAGCCCCGCACTGCCCAGACCCAAAGGGGCCCCCCAGCCCCACCTCCCCCAGTATTGGGGCCATGGAGACCCCCAGCTCCACATCCCCCAGAATTGGAGCCATGGAGACTCCCAGCCCCACATCCACCAGCCCCAAAGGGGACCCCAGCCCCACATCCCCCAGCCCCAAAGGGGACCCCCAGCCCCACATCCCTCAGTCTCAATGGGGACCCCCAGCCCCACATCCCCCAGCCCCAGTGGGACCACAGCCCCACATCCTTCAGTCTCAATGTGGACCCCCAGCCCCACATCCCTCAGTCTCAGCGGGGTCCCCCAGCCCCACGTCCCCCGGCCCCACGGGCCCCCCCGTGCCCAGCCCCGCTCACCCCCTGCTCGTCCAGCTTGAGCAGCTGCTCGCCGACCTTGGGCGCGCTGAGCGCCAGGCGCAGGCAGTGCGGGTTGAGCTGCGGCACCACGTGCTCCACCGCCGCCTTGGGGGGCAGACCGCGCGACGAGCCCGGCTTACCCCGCCCCAGGGGCCCCAGGCCCACCGCGCTCCGGATGGAGCCGCGCAGCTCCGCCCACACAGCCGCGCGAAGGGCGGGCGTCCCGAGCCTGGGGATGGGGGGGGAGCCCGCAGCCCCGAACGGGGGGTGGGGGGCTGGGGTCCCCTCATATGGGGAATAGGCGGGGCCTGGGGTCCGAGCCCAGGATATGGGGGGCTGGGTGTTCGATCCCCGGATGGACGAGGCCGTGCGAGTCGAAACGGGGTCCCGGGCATGGCCAAGGCCCCACTGTGGGGGCCGGGTCCCATCATGGGGATGGCCAGGGAATGGAGTCCGAAATGGGGTGGATGGGGCCTGGAGCCCGACTGGAGCGGAATGGGCGGCATGGAATCTGGGGAACTGGGGAGAAACGGGGCCACGCTGCCGTCTGAACTGGGGGACAGACGAGGCGCGTGAGCCCGGCAAATGGGGGGCAATGGGGGGCACCGGAACCCGGGAGGACGGGGGAAATGGGCGGCGGAGTCGTATGGGGACGGAGCGGGGCATGGAGCCCGAAATGGGCGGGAATGGGGGGGGGCATGGAGCTCAAATGGGGGGAGGATGGGGGGCTGGGGTCTGAATGGGGGAAATGGGGGGTGGGAGTCTGAAATTGGGGCATGGACGGGGGCGATGGGGAGCCGAAATGGGGGAATGGCGAATGTGGGGGCATGGAGTCTAGAAAATGGGGGTGGATGGGGGCATGGAGCCAAAATCGGGGGGAAATGGGGAGCTGGAGTCTGGAATGGGGGTATATGGGGGGCTGGAGTCTTGTTGGGGATGGATGGCGGGAATGGAACCTGAAATGTGGGGAATGGGGGCATGGAATCCAAATGGGGAGAAATGGGGGGCTGGGGTCATTCATATGGGGATGAGAGGGGAATGGAGTCCGAATGGGGATGGATGGGGGCATGGAGCCCGAAACGGGGGGGAATGGGGGCAGGAATTGTGGAGTCTCAATGTGGGGGTGGATGAGGGCATGGAGCCGTAAAATGGGGGAGTGAATGGGGGGGGGGGGGCAGGAGCCAAAGAAGGGGGCATGGGGGTCCAAAATGGGGATGGAATGGGGGCTGGAGTTGTCCATATGGGGTGTAATGGGGGGGCGTGGAGCCCGAAATGGGGGGAAATGGGGGGCGTGGGGAGGGGGATGAATCCAAGATGGTGGCAATGGGGATTTGGGGGGGGCGGTGACCCCAAAATGGGGTCAGTGGGGTCGGTGACCCCGAGATGAGGACAATGGGGGTGGGGGACCCTGAGATGGGGGCAGCGGCGGCGGCACCGGCACAGGGGGGTCGGGGCCGGAGCTGGGGCGGGTCGGGCCGCCCCACAGGTGTTTCCCCCCCCAGCCCCACAAGTGTTTCCTTCCCGGCCCCACAAGTGTGTCCCCCCCCCAGCCCCCCACCTCGCTGGTGCGGAAGATGATGCGGAACTGGAAGCGCGGCGCCGCCTCCTTGTGCTCCTTGTGCTCCTTGTGCTCCTTGTGCTGTGCTCCTTGTGCTCCCTGGGCTCCTTGTGCTCCCGGGGCTCCCTGGGCTCCTTGGGGTCTCTGTGCTCCCGGGGCTCCTCCAGCCGCTCCCTGCGGATGCTGACGGCCACGGGGCCCAGCCGCTCGTCCAGCCCGAAGTAATTGCTGTGCTCTGCGGGCACCGCGTCAGCGCCAACGGCAGCCGACCGAACCGACAGAGCCGACACAGCACACAGCACACACAACACACACAACAAACACAACCAACACTACAAACACAACAGACACAACACACACAACCCAACACAAAACCAGACGAACAACAACACGAAGAACCAAGACACAAACAACCACACACACCAACCCACACAACAGACACAACTGACACAACCGACGGAACACACACAGCACACACAACAACCGACACAACAACACACACAACAACACCCACAACAACGCACAACCACGAACACCCACCCAGACAACCCAACGGAACCACAAACAGGGACCACGCAGACCACCAAGGACACACTATGCACCAGACACTACAACAAACCACACAACTGGACCCAACCGAAACCAACACAACAACAGTCACACAAACACCGAACACCATGCACAGCCACACAAGACACCAACCACAGACACACAACCGACCCAACCGACGTCACCCACCACGCAAACCACAACACAACGTACACTCGACACAACCACACAACACAACACACCACCACCACGGCCGACCATCTTAGACCCACCCCAACCAACGACCAACTGCCCACCCAACCCATGACCCACAGACCCACGACCAATCTTGGATCCCAACGAACCAACCCACCCACCACGGCGCCATCGGCCCACCCACCACCACCAACCCATACACCAACCACCCCTGTCCCCCAGACCCCAAGTACCATCTTGGACCCACCACCATCCCATCCATTCCACCACCACGCCCACCATCTTAGACCCACCACCACCACCATGGCCGCCATCTTGGATCCAGCACCATCCCACCCCATCCCACCCCCACCCCACCCCAAAAAAAAAAAAAAAAAAAACAACCACCACCACCACCCCATCCCCACAGCCGCCATTTTGGATCCACCACCATCCCATCCTCCCCATTCTCACAGCCGCCATTTTGGACCCACTACCACCACCACCACCACCACCTCATCCCCACGGCTGCCATCTTGGATCCACCACCATCCCACGCCATCCCACCACCACGGCCGCCATCTTGGACCCACTACCACCACCACCTCCATCCCACCCCATCCCTACAGCCGCCATCTTGGGCCCACCACCATCCCATCCCATTCCACCACCACAGCCGCCATCTTGGACCCCACTACCACCACCACCACCACCCCATCCCCACAGCCCGACCATTGGATCCATCCCCATCCCCATCCTACCCCACCCCACCCCACCCAACCCAACCCAACCCAAAAAAAAAAAACCCACCCCCCCCCCACACCACAAGCCGCCATCTTGGATCCACTACCACCCCATCCCACCACAATGGTTGCCATCTTGGATCCACCACCATCCCATCCCATTTCACCACCATGGCCACCATCTTGGATCCACCACCATCCCATCCCATCCCACCCATCCCCACCCCATCCCATCCCACCACCACGGGCTGCCATCTTGGACCCACTACCACCACCACCACCACCACCCCACCCCCCACCCCCACAGCTGCCATCTTGGATCCACCGCCATCCCATCCTATCCCATCCCCACGGCCACCATCTTGGATCCACCACCACCCCACCCCACCCCCTGCCCACGGCCGCCATCTCGGACCCCCGTCCCGCGGTCCGCGGCGCGCACCTTTCCCGTGGAAGTAGTCTCGGTAGTAGCGCGCCCCGAGGTCCGCGTGCTCCACGCTGTAGCGCCCGGCCCCGCCGCGACCGCGCCGCGGCTCCCCTCCGGCCTCCAGCACCGCCACGCCGGCGTTGCTCGGCCTCCCGTCGCCGCTCGGCTCCCCGTCGCCGCTCATCCCGAAGGAAGATAGAGGCGGAGAACGAGAAGCTGAGGGAACGCATAAAACCACCGGAGAAGGACGACCTCGTTGCAGAAGCTGAGGGCCAGTGACAGCCAGCTCGGAGAAGAAGGAAGAAAAAAAGGAAGAAGAGAACACCACGACCCGTACGGCTCAGTAGGGTGCAGAGGCCAAGGAGGGGCGGAGGAGGAGACGGTGTGGTGGCTTGTTCCGCCTAGTGCTGACGGAGGACAGTCTGGAGGCCCACGGCGGTTGGGGGTGTCGAAAAGAGGCTCTGACGTCAAGTGCGCGAAGCTGCGCCGGCACTGCCAGGCCCGGCCGCCTTCCTCCCCTCCTCCTCCTCCTCCTCCTCCGTCGCCGTCGCCGCGGCCGCTCCTCAGCTTCCGAAAGATGGACTCCCCGGCGCCGTTGGCTGCTTTCCTCCTCGGCTTCTCCTTCTGCTGCGCCGTCGCCTCCGCGCCGTCCGTCCTCCATCCTTCACCGTCCGTCCTCCATCCTTCGCCGTCTGTCCTCCATCCGCCGGCGTCTGTCCTCCATCCTTCACCGTCCGTCCTCCACGCTTCTCCATCCTTCCTCCATCCTTCCTCCTTCCTCCATGGTTCTCCATCCTTCCTCCATCCTCCGTCCTTCCTCCAGCCGCCGGCCGCCGCCCCCCCCGCGCCGCCGCGCAGCTCGTCCAGCATGGCGAAGAAGCTTTGCTCCGACACCCCTTGGGCGTCGATGGAAGAAGTGCTGCCGTACTCCCTAAAAAGCCCCCCCGCGCCGCCCCCCCCCCGCCCCGACCCCCACCCGCCCCTGCAGCGAGCCCCCCCCCCCCCGGCCTGGGCCCCCCCTCGGTCGGGGCCGCGGGGTCGCATTCGCTCAGGGTGATTTCGCTGCTGCTGCGGTGCCGCAGTTGGGCAGGGGGGCGGCGGGGGGCGGCGGGGGGCCAGGGGTCGGGGGGGCCCGGGGCCCCCCCCCCGCGGGGGGGGGGGGGGCGGCTTTTAACCCCGCGGGGGGGGGGCAGCGGGACGGATCGGGGCTCGGGGACGAGGCGCCACCGGGTTGGGTGGGGGGGGGGGTCCCTTTTCGGGGGCCATTCGGCGATGCGGGCGCGGACCCCCATCTTGGGGACGGGGGGGGCGGAGGGGGCGGATCTGAGGGGGGCGTCGGTGCCATTTTGGGGGGGGGCTTTGGCGGCGCCGCTGCTGCTGCCGGGGGGGTGGGGGCCGGTGGTGCGCTCATGGTGCCGATCCTGGGGGGCCGGCGGCTGGTGCTGTCGCCCTGGGGGTGCAGGGGGGGCTCCATTGGCTGTCGCGCCGGGGGCCGCTGACCGGGCGGTGCTGCCCGGCGGTGCCGGTCCCCGGCGCGGCGGCGTTCGGCGCTTGGGGTTCACGTCGCTGCGGGTGGGGCCGTTGATGCCAGCGGGGCCATTCATGGGGGGGGCAGAGAGAGGGGGGGGGGGGAACAGGCGTCAGGGGGGCGTCGGGGCGGGGGATGCGGGGTGTTTGGCGGCACTGGGGGGCTGCGGGGATTTGGTGCAGCATTGTGGTGGTTCTTTGGAGATTTGGTGCCGGACTGTCGTGGGGGGTTTTGGGGGGCATTTTGGGGGGGTCTTTGGGGGGGCACTGGGGTTTTTGGGGAGGCATTGGGGGGCTGCGGGGATTTGGGGCAGCATTGGGGTCTTTGGAGATTTGGGGCGGTGTTGGGGGTCTTTGGGGAGGCATTGGAGGGCTACAGGGATTTGGGGGGGCACTGGGGTCTTTGGGGATTTGGGGCGGCATTGGGGTCTTCGGGGACCTTCCACCATCAGTGGGGTCTGTGGGGCTCTTTCTTGGCCATCTTTGGGGTTTTTGTTGGCCATCATTGGGGTCTGTGGGAATTTGGGGCGGCACTGGGGGTCTTTGGGGACCTTCTGCCACCATTGGGGTCTTTGGGGCTCTTGTTTGGCCATCTTTGGGGTCTTTGTTGGGCATCATTGGGGTCCGTGGGGATTTGGGGGGGAATTGGGGTCTTTGGGGACCTTCTAACATCAATCGGGTCTTTGGGGATTTGGGGCACCTTTGGGGTCTTTGGGGACCTTCTGCCACCATTGGGGTCTTTGGGGCTCTTGTTTGACCATCACTGGGGTCTCTTTTGGCCATTATTGGGGTCTTTGGGGTGTCATTGGGGGTCTTTGGGGACCTTCCGCCATCATTGGGGTCTTTAGGACTCTTTTTGGCCATCATTGGGTTCTTTGTGCAATCTCTCCCACCATTGGGGTCTTTGTTGGCCGTTTTTGGGGCCTTTATTGGCCATCGTTGGGGTCTTTAGGAATTTCTACCATCACTGGGGTCATCGGGGCCCTTTTTCGGCCATCGTTGGGTTTTGGCCATCATTGGGGTCTTCGGGTTCTTTTGGCCACTGTTGGGTTCTTTGGGGACTCTCTCCCATTATTGGGGTCTTTGGGGCTTTTTTGGCCATTTTTGGGGTCTTCGTTGGCCGCTGTTGGGGTCTTTGGGGATTCCTACCATTATTGGGGTCTCTGGGGTCTTTGTTGGCCATTCCTGGGGTCTCTTTTGGCCGTTATTGGGGGTCTTTGGGGTCTTTGTTGGCCACCGTTGGGGTCTTTGGGGATTTCTACCATTATTGGGGTCACTGGGGCCTTTTTTGGCCATTTTTGGGGTTTTTGTTGGCCATCATTGGGCTGTTTGTCCCCCCCCCATAATTACACCCCTAACGGCCGCCCCACAGCGATGGGGTCAGACAGACAGACTGGGGACGGACAGACGGCCCCAAATCCCCCCCCCATGGCCGACCACCCCGCCGGGCCGCTCGTTAATCCCCGCTAATTACACCGCCAGCCGCCGTCTGGCGAGCAGCAATTAACGCCCGCCAGCGTTAATTAAAGGCTAACGAGGGGCAGGGGGCGGAGCTGAGCCAAAACCGCCACGAATTGACCCCAAATTGGGTAAAAACGGGGCGTAGGGAGATGAAGGGGGGGGGAAATGGGGCCGGGAGGGGAAAAGTGGGGCGAAATCCCAAAGATTTTGGGGTCGGGATGGAGAACGGTGACAAAAAAAACAAAGATTTTGACCCAAAATGGGAGACGGTGACCAAAAAGGGCCAAAATCCCAAAGATTTTGGGGTCGGGACGGAGGGTGGTGACCAAAATGGGGGCAGTGACCAAAATGGGGGCGGTGACCCCCAACCTTCGTCCCCTTTTGGCCACCGTTCCCCACCCCAACCCCAAAACCTTTGGGGTTTCGCCCCCCCTTTGCTGCTGGAGGGGCGGAACGGACGAAATCCCACCGATTTCGCCCCAAAACGAACTCAGAGCTTCGCCCCACGCGGCCCCGCGGATCCGACCCCAAAACCCCCATTTCCCACCCCAAAACCCCACAGAAATCCCCGCACGCCCCCAGATTCCACCCCCCCCCACCCTCACAGCGCTTTGACCGAACTCCCGCCATGCGGCCCCAAAAACGCTCCGCAAAGCCCCAATTCCCCCCCACCCCGCACGGCGCCGCCACCTTTCTGCACTCCTACTTTCACCCGGCGCTTCCCCACGCGGCCAAAGGCCGAAGGAAACGGGGCTCAAAGGCCGCCCTGCACCCACGGCCCCACACCCACGGCCCCGCCCCCACGCCGACACGCAGCCCTGCCCCACATCTCTACCCCACATCCCCACCCCACAACCCACATCTCTGCCCCACATCCCTGCCCCACATCCCTGTTCCACACCCCACATCCCCACCCCACACCCCATATCCCCCACCCCACATCGTGCTCCCCACATCTCTGCCCCACATCCTGACCCACACCCCACATCCCCGGCCCCACATCCCCGCCCCACATCCCGTATCCTGCCCCCACATCCCTGTTCCAACCCCACTCCCCCACCCCAACATCCTGCCCCACATCCACACCCCAAATCCCACCCCCACCCCACACCCACCCAGTACCCCACTCCTCACCCCATATCTGCACCCCATTTACCCCTCCCCCCCATATCTCCCCCCAATACCCCCAATTCCACACCCCCACTCCCTGCCCCACACCCCGCCCCACACACTGCTCTTGCCCCACACCCGCCCCCTGTCGCCCCACGCCCCGCCCCACCCCCCCCAAAAAAAAAACCCCAAAAAGCCCCAAACTTACCCCAAAATTTACCCCCAAACCACCAAAAAGCGAAACCCAAAAACCCCAACAGTGACCCCAAAACGAAACTCCAAAATCCCCAAAAAACAGAAGCCCCAAAATGGCAAAATTTGCCCCCAAACGGACCCCGAAACCACCGGGAACCAAACCCCAAATCCTTCAACACTGACCCCAAAGCGAAACCCCAAAACCGCCACAAATCGAACCCAAAAACGCTGAAATTCACCCCAAAATGGAACCCAAAACCACAAAAACCAAACCCCCAAAACCTCAAAATCTGCCCCAAAATTTGCCCCAAAACACCAAAATCTGCCCCCCAACGACCCCGACTCAACCAAATCCACCCCAAAAGGGCCCCAAAAGCACCACAGAGGAAAGCCCCAAATTCCTCCGCGTTTCCCCCAAAACGAAATCCCCAAAAACCTCAAAATTGACCCAAAACTGAGCTCCGAAAACCACCAAAAGCAAAACCCAAAACCGCCGAAATCCGCCCCAAAATGAAGCCCAGAAACGCCCCAAATTCACCCCAAACTGAAACCCCCAAAACCCCAAAACCCCAAAAGAACAACAACAACAAAAAAAAAAAAAAAAAAAAAAAAAAAAAAAAAAAAACCCCAAATAAACCCCAAATGTCCCCGAAGCGAAAACCCCAAAAAAAACCCCGGAACCGAAACCCCCAAATGCCCCCAATTTTCCCCCAAAACCCCCAAACCCAAAAACCAAACAAAAAAAAAAAAAAAAAAAAAAAAAAAAACCCAAAAACCCCCAAACCCCCACCAAACCCCAAACATTTCCCCCCAACGGACCCAAAAAAACCCGCCAGAACCAAAATTCCCCCAAAGCCCCCAGTGCACCCCACAACACCCCAGAACCCCCCCCCCCAAGTACCCCCCCAAACCCCCCAAATTCCCCCCAAATCCACCAAGTCCACCCCTAACCCCCCCACCCCCAAATGCCCCCCGGAAATGCCCCGATGTTACCCAAAAAAGTTCCCCCCACATCCCCCAATCCCCCCCCAAAATCCCACCCGCGCGCAAAGCCCGCTGGGATTGTAAGTTCCCCCCCCCCCCCCCCCCCCCCCCCCCTCCCCCCCCCCATCCCCCCCCCCCACCCACACCGGAGACACCCCCCGGAAAAAAAAAGGGAAAGCGGTAAAACCGGAGCCAGCCGGAAAAGAATGAACCGGCGAGCCCCCCCCCCCCCGTTTTCCCCCCCCCCCCCCACCCCCCCCGAATCCCCGCAGACCCCCCCCCCACATCCCCCCACAACGACCGGAACCACCACCCCCACACACCTCAAATACCATCCCATCCCTCCCCTCCCCCTCCCTCGGTTTCCCAGCGCGGCGCTCCCCCCCCTCCGCCCCCCCCCGCCGTCCGGGGGGGGGTCTGAGGGCAGCGGCCCTCACCCGGGACAGAAAGGGGCTGGCGGCGGCTGCGGCGGGAAAACCTCCGGGGACCAATGAGAAGCGGGCGGCGGATGGCGAGAGCGCAGGGTCATGGGGGGCGGCGGCGGCGGCGCGCGGTACCCCCGGATGCGGCGCGCGCGCGCGCGGGGACGGCGGGAGGGAGGGGGAGGGGGGCGGGGCGAAGCGCACGCCGAGGGGCGGGGCTTAGGGAAGGGGCGGGGTTTGATGGAGTGGGCGGGGCTTTAAAGGGCGGAAGGGGACGGGATGGGGCTGGGGCCGCGCTTAAAGGGCCAGCGGCGGCTTTTTGATGCGGGGAGGCGATGGGCTGCGTGCCTTCGTCACGTGACCCCGCTCCGTGTCCCCGCTCCCTGCCGTTTAAACCCCAAGACCCACCGCCCCCCCGCGTTGCACCCGTGCCCCCACCCCACCCACAGTCCCCCAACGTAGACCCACAGGACCCCTATTGCCCACATAGCCACCCCTATATCCCTATTGCGTAAAACCAAGGCCACCCACATAAATAAGAGGGATCAAAAAAAAGAAAACCAAGGTACATAGGGAAAACAACACAACAAAAGGCCACACGAGTGACCACCACAGCCACCCAGCATGAGCCAAAAGAGCACCCCAGAGAGCGAGGAAACCCAACCCATAGGAACTATCGGCAAAAACAGCAAAACACCAAATGCACACCACCTACACACCACAGCCCCACATCAGGTAAATTATCGCCAACCCACAGCAAAAACGGGTATGTCGCCTACCCAAACCATGGAAAAACAGCTTCGTTAAGCCCCATTCAATCCGTCCCTCCGTTCGCTCCTTCGTCCATTAATTCATTCCTTACTTCATTCGTCCATTTCATAAAATCCCGCGCCTCCGCGTGGGAACAGCGCCGCCCCCCCCCCCAAAAAAACACCCCACAGGCGGTGGATGGGGGGGGGGTGGTGGGTTGGCAACGTCCTCGCGTTTCTGCCCTTCCCCCCCAGGAAGGGCCGTTGGAGCCGTTCGCAGCCGCCGGGTGGCAGCGGGAGGGGCGTTTGAGGGGGGGGGGGGGAAGGAGGGGGGGGAAGAAAATGGGGGGGATTTGGGGGGGGGGGGGGCGCGGGGGGGAGGGGTTGGGGGGGGGGGAAGTGGGTTGTGGGGGTGGGCAGCGGTGCAGGGGGGGGGGATTGGGGTCGGTGGGCTGGGGCTATGGGGGGCAATGGGGGGCGAGGGGGGTGGGGGCAGTGGGGGGGACACAGCTATGGGGGATTGGGGGGCTTGGGCTGTGGGGGCGGTTCTGGGCGGGCTGTGGGGTTGGCAATTGGGGTGGGGGGTTATGGGGGGCTGTGGGTGGGGCTTGTGGGAAGGGGGGGGTTATGGGGGGGCTGTGGGGGGCAATAGGGATATGGGGGGGCTGTGGGGGGGGCAGTGGGGGGGGGCACAGCCCCATTGCTGCCTATGTGTGTTTCCCCCCCCCCCCCCCCCAGCAGCCCCCGCTATGGGCAACTCTGCGTTGGAGGCCGCCAAGGAGCCCCCCCCCAAAAAAGAGGAGCCCCCCCAAAAAGGGGGGCGACGCACCAAGAACAGCGGAGAACCCCCACCAATATGCGGCTGCGCCAACCCCCCGAGGACGGGGAGGAGGAGGAGGAGGATGGGGAGGTAGGAGTAGCGTGACCCGGGGCCACGAGAAGATAAAGACGATATAATAGAACAACCCCCCACTCCACCCCCCCCCCCCTCCCCCTCCCCACCCCCCTCCCCCCCCCCCCCCCAACCACCCTATCCCAACCCCCCAACCCCCCAACCCCAAACCCCAAAACAAAAAAAAAACCCACCACAACCCCCCCCCCCCCCCCCCACCAACACCCCCCCCCACCCCCCCCCCACCCACCCCCACCCCCCCACCCCACCCCCCCCCACCCCCCCCCACACACCCCCCCCCCCACCCCCCCACCCCCCCTACCACCACCCACCCCATCCCACCCCCCCCCCCCCCCCCCCCCCCCACCCCCCCCCCCCCCCCGTCTGCCCCCCCCGGGATTCGAACCCACGGCCGTGGAAGAAAAGTCCGCCCCATAGCGGCGGGCGGTGGGGGGGGCGGTGCAAAGAAACCCCCCCGCGGAACCGCCTGGGGGGCGACGGGGGGGGGCAGCGCCCCATAGATGGAGCTCGGCGCCCCACAGATGCGACTCAGTGCCCCATAGATGGAGTTCGGCGCCCCATAGATGTGACCCAGCGCCCCATAGATGCGACTCAGCGCCCCATAGATGGAGCTCAGCGCCCCATAGATGTGACCCAGCGCCCCATAGATGCGACTCAGCGCCCCATAGATGGAGCTCAGCGCCCCATAGATGGAGCTCGGCGCCCCACAGATGCGACTCAGCGCCCCATAGATGGAGCTCACCACCCCACAGATGCGACTCAGCGCCCCATAGATGAGATCCAGCGCCCCATAGATGAAGCTCGGCGCCCCACAGATGCAACTAGCGACAAATGATGCCGACCTAAGCGAAAAATAGATGGAGCTCAGTGCCCCACAGATGGAGCTCGGCACCCCATAGATGCGACCCAGCGCCCCACAGATGCGACTCAGCGCCCCATAGATGGAGCTCAGTGCCCCACAGATGGGACCCAGCGCCCCACAGCCGCCCCCCAGCGCCGTGTGCTCATCGCACGGCGGCGTCGGAAGGCCACCACCACCTCCTGCCCCATAAGCGTCACCTCCTGCCCCACAACTGTCACCTCCTGCCCCATAAGTGCCGCCCTGCACCCCACAAGTGTCACCTCCTGCCCCATAAGCGCCGCCCTGCACCCCACAAGTGCCACTTCCTGCCCCACAAGTGTCACCTGCCCTACAAGTGACACTTTCTGCATCACAGGTGCCACCCTGCGCCCCACAAGTGCCACCTCCTGCCCCATAAGTGCCACCCCGCACCCCACAAGTGCCACTTTCTGCATCACAGGTGCCAACCTGCGCCCCATAAGTGCCACCTCTCACCCCATAAGTGCCACCCTACACCCCACAAGTGCCACCCTATGCCACCCCATAGGTGCCACCTCTCGCCCCATAAGTAGCACTTCCACTTCCCACCCCATAAGTGCCACCCTACACCCCACAAGTGCCACCCCCCGCCTCATCAGTGCCACCTCCTGCCCCACAAGTGCCACCCTACACCCCACAAGTGCCACCTCCCGCCCCACAAGTGCCACCCTACACCCCATAAGTGCCACCTCCTGCCCCACAAGTGCCACCTCCACCCCACAAGTGCCACCCTACACCCCACAAGTGCCACCTCCCGCCCCATAAGTGCCCCTTCCCACCCCACAGTCGCCCCCCCGTGCCCCACAAGCGCCTCCCCCCCTTCCCCCGACTCCGCCATGGGCCGCCTACTGGAGCAGCTGCGCTCCCTCCACATCACCCCCCCGGAGCCCCCCCCCCGGCTCCCCCCCCCCCCCACTTGGGGGGGCAGCCCCACCCCCCCCCCCCCGACCCCCCATTCCTCCCCCCAACCCCTCTGCCCCATAACGCGCTCAAAGGGCAAACGGAGGGGCTCCAAAGCCCAACCCCCCCGTGGGCCCCACAGCTCCGCGCCCCCCAAGTCGGAGCCCCCCAAGTCGGAGTTGGGGGTCCCGCCGGAGCCCCCCCCCACCCGCTGGGCCCCATTTCAGGTGGGGGGCGACTGCACGCAGCGCTGCTACTGCAAACACCGCGACCCCCCCCGGCTGCCCCACAACGTCAGAGCGTGGTGAGGGCACTTGGGGGGCGCACTTATGGGGGGGGGGTCCCCGAGACCCCCAACTCTATTAACGCAGCCCCCCCCCCCATTATATCGCATAGGTTGGCTCGGATGAAGGCGGTGCCCCCCAAACCCCGAGGGGGGCGGAAAGGGCGGGTGCTGCCCTTTTGCCCCCCATAAGTTGGAAGGCTGGCCCCCCATAGTTGGAACCCGGCCTGCCCCAGAATCAAGCATGGAGGCCCATAAGTTTGGAAACAGGGCCCTTGGGCCCCTAATTGGAATTTGGCCCGGCCCCATTAAAGGTTGGAAAAATAGCCCCGGCCCCCCCAAATTAAGGTCCCAAACCGTGGATACCCTATAAATTGGAATAGCTGCCCCCATAAGTCCAACCCCTTTGGAAATGCCCCATAAGTTTGGAAAGCCGCCCCATAAAGGGTTGGGAAACCGGGGCCCTTTGGGCCCCCTAAGTCCCGGGCCCGGTTGGAATCCCCCTATAAATTGGGGAATAAGTGGCCCCATAAAGGTCCACATGCCCGGGCCCCATAAGTTGGAACGGCCGCCCCATAAGTTGGTGTGGACACCCCCAAAGTTGGAACTGCGCCCCTAAGTTTTGGAACGGCCCGCCCCCACCAAGGAAGCACCATGCCCCAGGAAGTTGGAATCCGCCGCCCCTAAGGGCTTGCCCCCCCCCAAAACCACATTAAAAGTTGGGGCACAGCTGCTGCGCCATGGGGCTGGGGGGGGGGGTTCTGTGCCCCACAAGTGCTGCGCTATGGGGCAGAGATGTGGGTCAGCGAGAGCCCCGCTGCGAGAAGCCACGGCTTTATTGAGGGGCGGTTGGGGGTGGGGGGGGATGGGACAAATATGGGGGTCACCGCCGCCCCCCTTCCCCCCCCATGGACGGGAATGGGGAGAAAATGTGGGGCGGAGTCGGGGGCCCGCAGCCCACCTTTCTGTGGGGCAGAGTTGGGGGCCCACAGCCCACATTTGGAGGGGAGGGAAGGGGGGGGGGAAACACCCCTTTAAAACAGCTTAAAACCAACGCGTGGTGAAGAGAAAAGGGGGGGGGGGACCCCGAAAATGGGTCTGGAGGGGGCAACGTGGGGCGGCCCCGTAAGTTGTGGGGCGGCCCCATAAGTTGTGGGGCGCCGTCAGACGATCATCTCCAGCTGCCGCGCGTATTCGATGACCTGCGAGGCCAACTGCGTGGAGGGGATGGGGGAGTCCTCCGCCTTCTGCTGCTGCTGCACCCCGAAGCTGTAGTAATTGTTGGGGCCCAGGATCCAGCCGCGCTGTGGGGAGAAGTGGGGACAGAGGGGGGGGGGGTTATTTAGGGGGCTGCCCCATAGCGGGGGTTGTTTGGGGGGGCTTGCCCCTGGGGGGGGGTCGGGGGGAGGGCTGAACCCGTAGGTGGGGGTTGGGGGGGGGGGTGCCCCATAGGGGGGGGGGGGCCTGGCCCCAGAGGGGGTTGTGGGGAAAGGGTGGGGGTTTGGGGGAAAAAAAGGGAGGGTTGGGGGGCCTTTGCCCCATGAATTTGTGGGGTTGGGGCAGGGGGGGGGTGGGGAAGCAGGGTGGGGGGGGGGGGTTTTTAGGGGGGCTGCCCCATAAGGGCCCGGGGTTGGGGTTTGGGGGGCTGCCCCATAGGTTGTTGGGGGGTTGGTGGGGCCGGGGGATGGGGCAGAAAGGGGGGGTTGGAACTTTGGGGTTTGGGGGCGCCATTAGGGATTGGGGAGGGGGGTGGGGGTTGTGGGGCAGAAAAGGGGGGGGGATTGGGGGGCTTGGGCCCATAATTGGGGGTTGTGGGGCAGAAAGGGGGGTGGGGGAAGGGGCCTGGGCCCATAGCAAAGAGGGGGAGGGGGGTTGGGGCAGCCCAAATTGAGGAGTGGGGGGTGGGGTTGGGGTTTTTTTGGGGGGGGGCCCCCATTTGGGTTTTTGGGGGCGGGGCAGGTGGGGAAATGGGGTTTGAGGCTTCTATGGGGCGGAAGGAAGGGGCGTTACAGGGGGTTTTGGGGCAGTTTGGGGATGGGCCTTTGGGGGGCCTTGGGGGGGGCAGCCTGGGGGGGGGCCTTGGGGGAGCCGTGGGGTTTGGGTTCTATGGGGCAGCTATGGGGCGGTTTGGGTCGCATTGGGGGCAGGGCCTATGGGGGTTGGGCTTGGGGCTCTTGGGGTTCTATGGGGCCTTTGGGGGCTATGGGGCGCCGTGGGGAGGGGGGGGAAGCAACCTTGGCGGCCGGGATTCGCTATGCGCTTGGCGCTGGGGAAGAGGATCCCCGCGTCCCTCCGGGAACAGGATCGCCGTACGCCGTCGGGATTCAGCCCCGCGACTCGTCCCTGCGGCACCGGCCAGGGGGCAGGAAGGGGGGGGGGGGGGTGTTCAGAAGGGGGGGGGGGGGGCGGGGGGGCGGGGGGGGGCAGGGAAGGGGGGAAGGAAAAGGGGGGGGGGGGAAGGAAGGGGGGGGCCGGTTTTGGACCGGGGGGGCTGGGGGGGTTAATTAAGGGGGAAGGTGGCGGGGGGTGATTGGGGGTAAAAGGTAAGGGGGGGGGAAGGGGGGGATTGGGGGGCGGGGGGGGAATTGGGGGTGGGGGGGTCAGTTATTGGGTTTGGGGGGGGGCACTTGGGGGTCATGGGGGAGTAATTAGGTGGTCATTGGGGGTGGGTAAAGGGGGGGTAATTGGGGGGGTAAATTAGGGGGGAAACGGGGGTCATTGGGGGTCATTGGGGGGGAGGTGGGGAACGTTGATGAAGAAATGGTAATGAGGGGTTAATGAGGGAACCAAACCCCAAAGGTATTGAGGGGTGGGTAAATAGGGAATAAATGAAAGGGAAAAGTAATGGGAAGGGGTTAACGGGAAGGCTTTAAACAAAGAGGTAATGAGAGCTAATGAGGGTAATGAGGGCTAACGACAGGTAATGAGAGCTAATAAGGAGTAATGAGGGCAATGAGGAGTAGTGAGAGATAATGAGGGATAATGAGGGGTAACGAGGGGCAACGAGGAGCTATTTGGGGAGTAACGGGGGGTAATGGGGGGGGTAACGGGGGGCAACCGGGGGGGCAACGAGGGCCAAATGGGGGGCAAAATGGGGGCAATGGGGGGAAGGAGGGGCAAGGGGGGGCCAAGAGGGCAATGGGGGGGGCAAGTGGGGGCAACAATGGGGCCAAGGGGGCAAGGGGAGGGGGCAAGGGGGCAAGGGGGCAACGGGGGCAATGGGGGCAAGGGGGGGGCAACGGGGGCAAGGGGCAAACGAGGGCAATGGGGGCAACGGGGGGGCAACGGGGCAAGAGGGCAAGAGGGGCAACAAGGGGCAAACGAGGGCAAAAGGGGAGGGGGCAAGGGGGGGCAACGGGGGGCAATGGGGGCAAGAGGGGCAATGGAAGGGGCAACGGGGCAATGGGGCCAAATGAGGGGCAAACGGGGCCAACGAGGGCAATGAGGGGCAATGGGGGCAACGAGGGGCAATGAGGGGCAATGGGGCATGGGGGGAACAGGGGAGGGCAAACGGGGTGGGGCCAAACAACGGGGGAACGAGGGGCAATGGAGGGCAAAGAGGGGAACCGAGGGAAAAGAGGCAATGGGGGCAATGAGGGAAAAGGGGCAATTGAGGGGCCAAAGGGGGAGGGCAAGAGGGGCTGAAAAGGGAGGCTAATGAGGCTAATGAGGCTAACGAGGCTAAGGAGGCTAAGGAGCGCAGGCAATGATGCTGCCGTACCGGATGGTGTCGAGCAGGATGTCGATGAAGAAGGTGTAGCTCTCGGCCGGGATGTTGCCCTTGGCCAGGAACACCTTGTTGTAGCTGCCCTCCATCAGGTACTGCCAGCCCATAATATGCCGTCAGCACACGGCCGCCCCACGGGGGCGCCCCCACCCCCGCCCCCGCCCCCCCCCCCCAAACCCCCCCCCACCCCAAAAAAAAATCACCCTATAAGGCCCCCTCCCCCCCCATTCTGCCCCACAGGCCCCCCTGCCCCATGCCCCAAAACCCCCTTTCCCCCCCAAGCCCCGGGGCCCCAAATCCCCCTGGGGGCCCCCACCCCCCCCCACCCCCCCACCCCCCCCCCCCTTGGGCCCCCCCTCCCCCATATGACCCTTATAGACCCCCTGCCCCCCATCGGCCCCATATTTCGGCCCCCAGCCCCCCCAATTCCCCCCGCCCCCCCGCCCCCAACCCTGCTAAGGGGAACAACGGGGTCCGGATTTAGACGTGGGCCTTGGGTCTCCCGGCCCCACAATGCCCCAACCCCGTCCCCCCGCCCCCCACCTGCCCAGTAACACGGGTTGCCGGAGAGACGTTTGCTCTGGATTGTCCCTGCCCCACCCCCATATTCCCCCCTGGCCCCCATACCTCCCCCTAATCTGGCCCCAACCTGCCCCCTGCCCCACCTTCCCGGAACGGGGGGTGGAGGAGACGTTGCTCTTGGATTGTCCCCGGCCCCAAAAATTTTTTCCCTTCCCCCCGCCCCATTTATTCTCCCCCCCTTGCCCCCCCATTATCCCCTCCCCCATTCTCCCCCCAATACCCCCTCCGCCCCTACCTGCCCCCACTGGGCCCCCATATTTTTGCCCCGCCCCCCACCTGCTTCCAGGTGAAACGGGGGTGGTGGTGGTTTGTTTTAGCCCATTGCCCTTTCTGGGATTGGGTCCCTGCCCCCTACCTGCCCCCTAACCCCGCCCCCATTTCCGCCCCCATTTCCCCGCCCCCCACCGCTCGAGGCTGACGGGGTTGGAATTGTAGAGGTTGCTTCTGGATGGTCCCTGCCCCATACTGCCCCCTATCCCCCCCTATGCCCCACAATTTCTACCCCATTCTGCCCCTTCTGGCCCCCACCTGCTCGAGGCTGACGGGGTGGTGGATGTAGACATTGCTCTGGATGTCCCTTCCCCCCTTCCTCCTTCCCTTCTCCCCCTGCCCCCATCTCTCCCCCTTCTAAATCTCCCCTCCCCCTCTACCTTGCCCCCAATCTGCCCCCCTGCCCCGCTCGAGGCCTGACGGGGGGTTGCGGATTGCCAGACGTTCTCTGGATGGGCCTCCCCGGCCCCCTTATCTTTCCCCCCCCCATACTCCATCTCTCCCCCCAACCTGGCCCTTCCCTGCCCCCCCTTCCTGCCCCAACATCTGCCCCACCTGCCGAGGCGGACGGGGGTTGGTGGCGGATGTTTAGGAACGTTCTTCGGGATGTCGCGGGCCGGCAGCCTCTCGAGCTCGGTGTGGAACTCGGCCACGCGGTTCTGGGACAGCAGGAAGAGCAGATTGAGGCCCAGCAGCTGATGGCGGAACGCCGAGTCGGGGAGCTCCTCCCTGCGGGGACACGGCCATGGCGCGGCGCCAGGGGACACGGGCCCACGGGGGACCCCAGACCCACGGGGGACCCCAGACCCACGGGGGACCCCAATAGGAACCCCCAGACCCACAGGGGGAACCCAGACCCACGGCAGGACCACGGACCCACAGCAGGACCACGGACCCACAGGGGGACCCCAGACCCACGGCGGGACCCCCAATAGGAGCCCCCAGACCCACGGCGGGACCCCAGACCCATGGCAGGACCCCAATAGGACCCCCCAGACCCACAGGGGGAACCCAGACCCACGGCAGGACCCCAATAGGAGCTCCCAGACCCACAGGAGGACTCCAGACCCACAGTGGGACCCCAGACCCACGGCAGGACCCCAATAGGAGCTCCCAGACCCACAGTGGGACCCCAGACCCACAGCAGGACCCCAGACCCACAATGGGACCCCAATAGGACCCCCCAGACCCACAGCGGGACCCCAGACCCACGGCGGGACCCCCAATGAGTCCCAATGGGATCCCCCAGAGCAATACAGAGACACCAGACCCACAGCGGGACCCCAATGGGACCCCAGACCCACAACGGCACCCCAGACCCGCAGTGGGACCCCAATGGGACCCACACAGCCCCAATGGGACCCCCAGAGCAACACAGGGACCCCAGACCCACTGTGGGACCCCAACGGGACCCCCCAGAACAACAGCGGGACCCCGGACCCACAGTGGGACCCCAAACCCAGAGTGGGACCCCAATGGGATCCCTCAGAGCAACAGTGGGACCTCAGACCCGCAGCGGGACCCTAATGGGACCCCCCAGACCCACAGCGGGACCCCAGACCCGCAGCGGGACCCCCAAGGGCCCCCCGGCGTGGCGCTGACTTGTAGTCGAAGTAGTAGCACTTGAGCTGCGCCATGTAGCGCTCGAAGGAGGGGATGTCCTTCTTCAGGATGCTCCACTGCGCCCCGATCTCCAGGATGTCCCCTGGCGGAGCAGCGCCCCATAGCGGCAGCCCCCACAGCCCCACAACCCCATAGCCCACAACCCCATAGCCCACAACCCCATAACCCCACAACCCCACAGCCCCACATCCCCATAACCCCACAGCCCCATAACTCCACAGCCCCACAACCCCACAGCCCCACAACCCTACAGCCCCACAACCCACAGCCCCATAACCCCACAGCCCCATAACCCCCCAACCCCACAACCCCATAACGCACAGCCCCATAACCCACAACCCCATAACCCCATAATCCCACAACCCCATAGCCCACAGCCCCAAAACCCCACAGCCCCATAACCCCATCATCCCACAACCCACAATCCCATAATCCCACAACCCTACATCCCATGGCCCCATAACCCCACAGCTATACAACCCCATAAACCCATGGCCCCATAACCCCACAACCCCCCAGTCATCCCATCAACCCCAACCAGCCCCAAACCCACACCGGCCCCTCATCCCCATCATCCCAACAAACCCGTACACCCCCTGGCCCCGTAACCCCACAGACACACCACCCCATAACCCCACGGCCCCATAACCCCCTCCCTGTGTACCCCACACCCCTGAATCCCATGCCCCACATCCCTACACACGTTCCGCCCCATACCCACAGACCGCCATCCCTCTCCCTGTGGCTCAGCCCCCACTCCCAACCCACCGCCAAGTGCCCCCAACCCACCCCAAACCCCCAACCCCACAACCCTACCAATCCCATCCCTCACAGCCCATAACCACTCCCACCCAACCCCCACATCCCCTTTCCATAACCACCACATCCCCCCTACCCCCCTCTCACCCCCTCCCCCACCCCCTACCCTACCCCATCCGATCCCCCCCACCCCATATTTTCTCCCCCCACCCCACCCACCCCCTCCCCACCACCCCAAATCCCCCCATCCCCCACCCGCACTGACCGTGTCCCCCCACCCCCAAAACCCCCAAAACCCCACATCACCTCCTCCCCCACAACCCCCAACCCGCCCCCCACCCCCACAACGGGACCCAATGGACCCCCAGACCCACAGTGGGACCCCAGACCCACACAGGGACCCCCACAGCACCCCCCCAACCCCCCCAGCGCCCCCCCACGCACTGGCCAACACGAGCTGCTGTTTGGTCAGCGCGGCGCCGGAGGTGGGCAGGAAGTTCAGCTCCAGCAGCGCCAGCTTCGTTAGGGGAGAAACCTCGTTAGCGGCAGCCCTAATGAGCGGGGCAGCCCCCCTCCGCCCCCCCCCCGGCCATCGGGGACCCCAAAAACCCCCCCCCAGGGACCCCAAAACTGGGCCTAAAAACACCAAAATGGGGCCCCGCGAAGACCCCAAAAATGGACCCAGGGACAGCCAGAACACGGAGCGGGGACCCCAAAAAGGGCTGGAGACCCCAAAAGGGGCTGGAGACCCCCAAAAAAACAAAGAGGCACCCAAACGAAGGACCAGGGACCCCAAAAACGCCAAGGGACCCCCACTAAAGGCCCACAGACCCCCCAAGAGACCCAGGACCCCCAAAGGTGGCCCAGGACCCCCAAAGGACGACCCAGGACCCCCAATAAAGGGCTCAGAGACCCCCCCGAAGGCACAGGGACCCCCACTAAAGGGCCACGACCCCCCAAAGGCGGCCCGGGACCCCCAAGGGATGACCCAGGACCCCAATAAAGGCCAAGGGACCCCCAGAAGAAGTTCTAGGACCCCCAGGAGATTACCCAGGGACCCCAAAAGACAAAGGGACCCCCAATAAAGGCCCAAGACCCCCAAGGGGTGACCCAGGGACCCCCCCCAAAAAGCCTAGGACCCCAAAAGGCTCACGGCCCCCACAACAAAGGCCCAGGACCTCCAAGGGGTGACCCAGGGACCCCCAATAAGGGTTCAGAGACCCCCCAGTAAAGGCACAGGACCCCCAGTAAAGGACCAGGGCCCCCAAAGGCGGCCTGGGACCCCCCCGGGATGACCCAGGGACCCCCCCAAAAGGCCCAGGACCCCCAATTAAAGGCCCAAGACCCCCAAGAGGTGACCCGGGCCCCCCCCCCCAAAAAGCCCAGGACCCCAAAGCGCTCACGGCCCCCCCGAAGGCCCGCAGAGCCCCGACCGCGGCCCGGGACCCCCGGCCCACCTTGAGGCGGCCCAAGGCCTCCCCGCACTTGCTGAGGTTGGGGCTCTTCCGGCCCCACTCGCCCTTCAGCTGCTCGTACATCCCGGCCGCCGCCCGCAGCCCCCCGCCGCCCTCCGCCCCGTTCAGCACCGCCGCCGCCATCGTGAGTCTGCGCTGCGCCGCGCCGCTTCGCGACGCTGCCGTCGGGCGATGACGGCGGCGGCGCGCCTTACGGCCGCCGCCCCGTCGCCATGGCGACGGCGCCGCCGGAGGCGCGAAGCGGAAGCCGCGCGGCGCGACGCTGCCGTCAAGCAGCGTGCCGGCCCGCCGCCGCGCTTTACGGCCGCGGCGGTGCCGTGGAAACACCGTTCGGAGCGTGCGCAGACAGGGCGGGCCGCGCGCGGTGACCTGACGTCATCAACACGAGACGGAAGTCGTGTTGAGCGAGCCGGAAGTGGCCCGCGCGGAACCGGAAGAAGTGGGCGCGGAAGGGAACGGTGACGCCACGTGGGGGGGGGAAATAAAAACCGCCCCCAAAAGACCCCAAACCGCCCCGCCCCCAAAAGGCCCCAAAAAGACCCCGAACCAACAAAAATCCGTTTTATTGCTCCGTACCGTACACCGGACCCCCCCTCACCTCCTCCCCCCCCCCTCCCCCCCTCCAAAAAAAAACAACCAAATTTCTCCTTTTTTAACTTAAAACGGCTCCAAATTTGATCCCCCACCCCGCCTCCCCCCGGTGCCGCCCCTCCTCCATTGCCGGCAATGGAGACCCCCCCCAAGCCCCCCCCGTGGGGTGGCACCGACGTTAAGGCAACGAACCGCTATTGCTATTGGGGGGGGGGGGGGGGCACCTTCCGGATCCCCAAATTATGGGGAGGGGCTCTGGGGGGTGGGGGTGGGGTGGGGGGGGGGGTCAGAAAGCTGCGATTGGGGCAAAAACCGACCAAAAAAAAAAAAAAAAAGCAATTTCAAACCAACCCAAAATAGATAATAATAATAAAATAGCATCCAAAGAGTCCGGCACTGAGCGGGGGGGGGGAACCCCATGATGGGGGGCGGGAACCCCATGGTGTGGGGCAGCCCCACACGGACGTGGCAAAGCCCCCCCGCCATGGGGGAAACCCCGGTGATGTGGGAAAGATCCCCATGGGTGTGGGGCAGACCCCCAGATGTGGGGCAGACCCCCATTGACCAGAGAAAACCCTCAGATATGGGGCAGCCCCCATTGACCGGGGCAGATCCCTCAGTGTGGGGCAGACCCCAAATGTGGGGCAGACCCCCAAATGTGGGGCAGCCTCCAGAGACAAGGGCAGAGCCCTCGACGCGGGGCAGACCCCACTGATGTGGGGCAAAAGACCCCATTGATGTGGGGCAGCCCCTATGGACAAAAGACCCCCTGATGTGGGGCAGACCCCACTGATACGAGGCAGCCCCCATCGATGTGGGGCGGCCCCCACGGACAGGGGCAGACCCCTCAAATGTGGGGCAGCGCCCATGGACAGAAGACCCCTTGATGTGGGGCAGACCCCCGTGGATGTGGGGCAGCCCCTATGAATGTGGGCAGACCCCACGGATACGGGGCGGCCCCCATTGATGTGGGGCAGCTCCCACGGATACGGGGCAGCCCCCTCATTGTGGTGCAGCCCCCTCGACGTGGGGCAGCCCCCCGGATGCGGGGCAGCCCCCTGGATGTGGGGCAGCCCCCCGGATGCGGGGCAGCCCCCTGGATGTGGGGCAGCCCCCCGGATGCGGGGCAGCCCCCCAGGGCTCACTCCCGGATGCTGGCAGAGTACGAGAACTGGGGGAAGTGCGTGCGCTGATCGCCGTCCAGGGCGTCCATGTTGTCATCTGCGGGGGGAGGGGATGGATGTGAGCATCACCCCCCGCCCCCCACATCTGGGGGGCACGGGGAGGGGTGCCGGGGGTGGGGGGGGGGACGCACAGCGGTCGGCGGGGTGGTGCGGGTGATGGAGACTGAGCTGTGAACTCGTCGTCGAAGTACCGGGTGTCGATCTCTGACGTCACCTGCGGCCGGAACGGGGGCACGAGCTGCGGGGGGACAGCGGGGTGAGAACCGTGTGACTGGGGGGGACAGCGGGGTGAGAACCGTGTGACTGGGGGGGGACAGCGGGGTGAGAACAGCCTGACTGCCAGGGGACAGCAGGGTGAGAACAATGAGATTGTGGGGGGGACAACAGGGTGAGAGCAATGTGACTGTGGGGGGACAACAGGGTGAGAACAGCCTGACTGTGGGGTACAGCAACACTGCGCCACGACTGGGGGTACAACAGGGTGGCTGCGGGGGGACAACAGGGTGAGAACAGCGTGACTGTGGAGGTACAACACCACCACAACACAACACAACACCACCACACCACATCACAACACTGCAACACCACATCACAACACCTCCACGTCACAACACCTCCACACCACACCACCACACCACCACAACATCACACCACCACAACATCACACCACCACACCACCGCACCGCCCGGCGGCTGACCTTCCTGAGCAGCACGTCCTGCCAGTTGATGGCGGCGAAGAAGCGATGCTCCATCACCTCCTGCGCGTCCGCGGGGCCGCCGCCGAGCCTGGGGGCAACAGAGCACAAAGCTTCGCCCGCTGCGACCCACAGTGCGACCCACAGCACCCACAGTGAGACCCACTGCACCCGCACAGCCCTGTGCTGTGACCCACACGGTCCCACAGCACCCGGTGCGACCCACAGCACCCAGTGTGACCCACAGTGCGACCCACAGCACCCAGTGTGACCCACAGCACCCACAGTGCGACCCACTGCACGACCCACAGCACCCATAGTGCGACCCACAGCACCCAGTGTGTGACCCACAGCACCCACAGCGCGACCCACAGTGTGACCCACAGCACCCACAGTGAGACCCACTGCACCCGCACAGCCCTGTGCTGTGACCCACACGGTCCCACAGCACCCGGTGCGACCCACAGCACCCAGTGTGACCCACAGCACCCACAGTGCGACCCACTGCACGACCCACAGCACCCATACTGCGACCCACAGCACCCAGTGTGTGACCCACAGCACCCACAGCGCGACCCACAGTGTGACCCACAGCACGACCCACAGCACCCAGTGTGTGATCCACAGCACGACCCACAGCACCCAGTGTGACCCACAGTGCGACCCACTGCACCCACACAGCCCTGTGCTGTGACCCACACGGCCCCACAGCACCCAGTGCGACCCATAGCACCCAGTGCGACCCACAGTGCAACCCAGGGAAGCCCCCAACCACCACAATCCCTCCCAGGGGAGTCCCCACAGCCCCATGGAAACTCCCAAAGCCCCCCAACTCCCCAGCAGAGCCCCCAAACCCCCCAGAAGAGCTCCCAACCACTCCCAACCCCCCCCAGGGGAGACCCTAACCACCCATGGAAGCTCCCAAAGCCCCCAGGGGAGCCCCCAAACCCTCCCAACCTCCCAGCAGAGCCCCCAAACCCCCCAGGAAAGCCCCCGAAGCCCCCAGGGGAACGAACTCCCAACCACCCCAGCCCCCACCACAGAAGCCCCCAACCACGCCAATCCCTCCCAGGGGAGCCCCCAAATCCCCCCACCTCCCAGCAGAGCCCCCAACTCCCATGGAAACCCCCCAAGCCCCCCAACCCCCCAGCAGAGCCCCCAGGGCCCCCTAGGAAAGTCCCCAATCCCACAGGACAGCTCCCAACCACCCCAAGGGAGCCCCCAACCCCCCCAAATCCCCCCAGGGGAGCCCCTAACCACCCACAGAAGCCCCCAGAGACCCCCCAAAACCCCCCAGTGGAGCCCCCAAAGCCCCCAGCAGAGCCCCCCAAACCCCCTAGGAAAGCCCCCAAACCCCCCAAGGGAACTCCCAACCACCCCAACCCCCCCCACTGTGGCCCCTAACCACCCACAGAAGCCTCCAAACCCCCCAGCAGAGCCCCCAAATCCCCCAGGGGAGCCCCCAAACCCCCTAGGAAAGCCCCCACAAAACCCCCCAGAGAAACTCCCAACCACCCCCAGCCCCCCACCACAGAAGCCCCCAACCACCCCCAACCCCCCCCCCAGGGGAGCCCCCTCCCCACGTTACCTCTGCTTGGGGTCCTTTTTGAGCAGCCCGGCCAGCAGGGCTTTGGCCTCGGGGCTGAGGGTGCGGGGGAAGCGGATCTCCTCCATCAGGATGAGCTCGAAGAGCCGCTCGTGGTCCTGGTTGTAGAAGGGCAGGCGGCCGCACATCATCTCGTACATCACCACCCCCAGCCCCCACCAGTCCACAGCGCGCCCGTAGTCGTTGTCCTCCAGCACCTGGGGGGGCGGGTGGTTGGGGGGGACTCAAAGCCCAGTGGTTGGGGGGCTTCAAATCCCAATGGCTGGGGGTCCTCAAATGCCAGTGGTCGGGGGGGACTCAAATCCCAGTACTGGAGGTCCTCAAATCCCAACGGTTGGGGGGCTTCAAATCCCAGTGGTTGGGGTCACTCAATCCTCCCATTTGGGGTCCCTCACCTCCCCCCATTTGGGATCCCTCAATCCCCTCATCTGGGGTCCCTCAATACCCCCCCTTTTAGGGTCCCTCAATCCTCCCCCATTCGGGGTCCCTCACTCCCCCTTTCCCCTTCCATCCCTACCTCTCAGTTCCCAGCTCTCTCAACTCCCCATTCGGGGTCCCTCACCTCCCCCCCCCATTTGGGCTCCCTCAATCCCCCCCTTTTAGGGTCTCTGAATTTCCCCATTTAGGGTCCCTCACTTCCCCCCCCAATTTGGGCTCCCTCAATCCCCCCCTTTTAGGGTCCCTCAATTCCCCCCATTTGGGGTCCCTCAATTCCCCCCATTTGGGGTCCCTCACCTCCCAACACTTGGGGTCCCTCACTCCCCCTTCCCCCCCCCCCTTCCATCCCTACCCCTCAGCTCCCAGCTCCGCCCCCCCCCAGCTCCCCTTTCCCCCCGCAGGGGCCGCACTTCGGGCGCCAGGTACTCGGGGGTCCCGCAGAAGGTTTTCATGGTGGCGCCGTCGCTGATGCCCTCCTTGCACAGCCCGAAGTCGGTGATCTTGATGTGCCCGTCCTTGTCCAGCATCAGGTTCTCCAGCTGCAAAACACGGCGGCTGGGGGGGGGCTGGGGGGGGCTGGGGGTGTCCCATGATGGGGGGGGGAGTCGGAGGTGCCCGTGGAGGAGGAGGGGATGGGGGGCCTTAAGGGGATGGGGGGGGAGGGGGGGGCCTTAAGGGGATGGGGGGATGAGGGGGGTCCCCGTTGGGGATGGTGGAGGTCCTCAAGGGGCAGGGGGGGGAATGGGGGGTTCTCAAGGGGGGGAGGGGAGTTGGAGGTCCCCAAAAAGGGGGGAGGGGAGGGGAGGGTGGGGTCGTTATGGGGATGGGGGGTCCCTGAGGTGGTGGGGGGAAATGGGGGGGTCCTTATGGGGATGGGGGGGTGGAAGGGGAAGGAGGAGGATGGGGGGGGGGTCCTTATGGGGATGGGGGGATGGGGGGTGGGGGAGCGGAGGGCCTCATGGGTGGGGGGGGTGGGGGTGATGGGGGGAGGTCTTACGGATGGGGGGGGAAAAGGGGGGGATAGGGGGGGTACGGGGTTTGGAGGACCCCATGGTGATGAGGGTGGTGGGGGGGAATCTTAAGGGTGATGGGGGGGCGGGGGGGGGGGGTCCTTGGGTGGGGGGGGGGGGTGGGGGTCCTATGTGGTTGGGGGAGTGGGGGGGGTCCCCTTTGGTGGTGGGGGGGGGGGGTTCCTTTAGTGGTTGGGAGGGATGGGGGGGGGTCTTTGGTGGTGGGGGAGGGGGGGTGGCGGGGAAGTCCTTATTGGGGGGGGGGGGTGTCTTGTGGTCGGGGGGGGGTTGGGAGGGGTTGGGGAGAGTCCTTATGGGAGTGGAGGGGGGGGGTGGTCCTTATGGGGGGGGGAGGGGTCCTTATGGGGGTTGGGGGTCCTTATGGTGGTGGGGGGTGGGGGGGTGGGGGTCTTTATGGTGGGGGTGAGTGGGGGGGGGATATTTATGGTGGGGGGGGGGGGAGGGGGGGTCTTTACGGGTGGGGAGGGGAGGTGGGGGGGGGGGGGTCTCATTTGTTGGGGGGGGGGGGGAAAGAAGCGATCGTCGACTTGGAGGACCGCCGGGACAACGCCGGGAGGAATAAGGAAGAAGGGGAGGTAATGAAGGGGGGGGGGGCGCCGCTCGCACCTTGATGTCGCGATAGACGACGTCCCTGGAGTGCAGGTACTCCAAGGCCGACACGATCTCGGCGCCGTAGAAGCGCGCGCGCTCCTCCGTGAACACGCGCTCCCGGGACAGGTGGAAAAACAGCTGCAAAAGGGGGGAAACGGGCTGAAAAATGGGGAAAACGGGGGGGGCTTGGTGGGGTGAGAATGGGGGGAACGTGGGGCTGGGGGGGCGGTGGATGGACGGACAGACTGCGGACGGATGGACGGACAGACGCACCTCACCGCCGTTGGCGTACTCCATAACGAAGCAGAGGCGGTCGCTGGTCTGGAAGGCGTATTTCAGGGCCTGCAATGGGGGGGGATGGGAGGACTGGGAGGGGGGCAACGGCCCCAAAACGACCCCAAAACAACCCCGCAACAGCCCCCCAAAACAGCCCTCCAATGGCCCCAAAACAACCCCACAACAGCCCCCCAAAACAACCCTCCAACGGCCCCAAACCCCACAACAGCCCCCCGAAACAGCCCTCCAAAGGCCCCCCAAAACAACCCCACAACAGCCCCCCCAAACAACCCTCCAACGGCCCCAAAACAACCCCACAACAGCCCCCCACAACAGCCCTCCGACAGCCCCAAAACAACCCCACAACAGCCACAACAGCCCCCCAACAGTCCCAAAACAACCCCCCACAACAGCCCCCCACAACAGCCCCCCAACAGCCCCAAAACAACCCCACAACAGCCCCCCAAAACAACCCTGCAACAGCCCCCCCAACAGTCCCACAACAACCCCCCAAAACAGCCCCCCAACAGTCCCACAACAGCTGCATGGGGGACAACGTGGCAACGGGCGATAACAACGGGACAGAACAACGGGGGACAATGGGTGACAATAATGGGTGACAAAGGTGACAACAGCCACAGCGAGGGGTGTGTGGGACAGCAATGGGAGACAACAGCAGGGGGCAACAATGGGTGACAGCAGCGGGGGACAACAGCCACACCACGGGGCACACAGCGGGTGACAATGCGTCAGGGTGACAACGTGCCAGAGTGACAGCATGGAGTGACAATGTATCCTGGTGACAACACAGGGTGACAATGCATCACAGTGACAAGGTATCGGGGTACCATTGCAGTGTGGTGACAATGTGTTGGAGTGACAACACACCAGGGTGACAATGTGTCAAGGTGACAACGTGGTGACAACATATCAGGGTGACAACATGTTGTGGTGACAACAGTGGGTGACAATGTGTGAGGGTGACAGCGCATCAGACTGACAACGTCTCCTGCTGCCGTACTGAGGTGACAACATGTCCTGGTGACAACACACCATGGTGACAAGGTGTCCAGGTGACAACGCATCAGGGTGACAACACGTGGAGGTGACAAGACACCATGGTGACAAGGCATTGGGGTGACAACATGTCCTGGTGACAAGGTGTCAGGGTGACAAGGTGTCAGGGTGACAAGGCGTTGGGGTGACAAGGTGTCAGGGTGACAAGGTGTCAGGGTGACAAGGCGTTGGGGTGACAAGGTGTCAGGGTGACAAGGTGTCAGGGTGACAAGGCGTTGGGGTGACAAGGTGTCGGGGTGACAAGGCGTCGGGGTGACAAAGTGTCCTGGTGACAAGGTGTCGGGGTGACAAGGTGTCAGGGTGACAAGGTGTCAGGGTGACAAGGCGTTGGGGTGACAAGGTGTCCTGGTGACAAGGTGTTGGGGTGACGAAATGTCAGGGTGACAAGGCGTCGGGGTGACACCACGCTGTACCCACCGTCAGGAAGGGGTGCCGGGTGTTCTGCAGCACGCGGCTCTCGGTGACGGTGTGAGCGACCTCGTCCTGCAGCATGGGGACATCGGGGCAGCGCTGTGGGTACAACAGCCCCACAGCCCCACAGCTTATAGGGCACCACTATGGCCCCACAACCCCACAGCTTATAGGGCACCACTATGGCCCCACAGCCCCACAGCTTATAGGGCACCGCTGCGGCCCCGCAGCCCCGCTGCTTATGGGGCACTGGGATGTGGGATACACATAACCATCAGTTTGGGTGGTTTCGGGGTTCCCAATGCATCCCCATCCCATTAAATGAGGAAACGGGACGCACACCCTCGTTTTGGGGCAGTTTTGGGGATCCCAATGCATCCCAACCCCATCAGTGGATGTGGGACACAAACACCAAGATTTTGGGGCTGATTGCTGCAGTTTTGAGGTTCCCAGTGCATCCCAACCCCATCGGATGAGAACATGGGACATAAACACCCACATTTTGGGGCAGATTGGGGCAGATTTGGGGTTCTCAACACATCCCAACCCCATCGAATGAGAACATGGGACACAAACACCCACATTTTGGGGCAGATTGGGGCAAATTCAGGGTTCCCAACACATCTCAACCCCATCAGACGTGGATGTGGGACACAAACACCCACATTTTGGGGCTGACTGGGCTGAGTTTTGGGGCCCTTCCCAAGCCTCGCCAACCCTATCAGAGCAAAGGACATGGCCCAAGACAACAACAAACCCCCCACATTTGGTGGGGCAGACGGATTCAGGCCACCATCCACCCATCAGATGAGGACATGGGACACAAACACCCACATTTTGGGGCAGATTGCTGCAGTTTTGGGGTTCCCAACGCGTCCCAGCCCATCGGATGAGGTCATGGGGACAAAAAACAACCCACCCTTTTTCATTGGGGGCAGTTTTGGGGTTCCCAACACCCATCCCAACCCCTCGGGACAAGGGCAAAACACAAAACCCACATTTTGGGGCAGTTTTGGGGTTCCCAACGCATCCCAGCCCATCGGATGAGGACATGGGACACAAACACCCACATTTTGGGGCAGTTTTGGGGTTTCCCAACGGCACCCAGCCCACGGAGAGGAATGGACCACCCCCCCCGTTTGGGGCAACTGGGGCAGGTTTGGGGCCCCCACCTTGGCGATGATGACCTCCTTGCGCAGGATCTTCATGGCGTAGTAGCGCCCCGTGGCCTTTTCCCTCACCAGGATCACCTTCCCAAAGGTGCCCTTCCCCAGCAGCTTCAGGTAATCGAAGTCGTTCATCGTCTGCAGCACGGACAGGGGGACGGGGGGGTTTGGGGGGTGGGGTGGGGGGCTGCGCCGCAGGCAATGGGGTGGCTGCACCCCCCAGCGCCCCAATAAAAAGCAGCAGAACGAAAGGCCCAGGCCCATTTCCAGCGGAAAAAGCCCCCCGCAGCCATCCCCCCCCAAAATCACCCCAACAGAATCCCCCCCCCCTCCCACCCCAATCACCCCATTAGGACCCCCTGCTCCCCCCACCCCCCAGCAGCATCCCCCCCCCACCCCTCCACTCCCACCCCCATCACCCCAACAGGAACCAAACCCCCCCCTCCCCCCCTTCCCCCCCCCCAACCCCCAAACCCCCCCCCCCCTCCCCCCCCCCCCACTCCCAGACCCTTGGCCCTGCCTTTTTGCGACAAACTGACTCCATCTCCCCCCCCCCACCCCAATCCCCCCACCCCCAACCCCCCAAGGACCCGCCCCCTTTCCCCCCCACCTTCCCCCCCCCAACCCCCCAACCCAACCCCCCAATAAACCCCCCCCCAAACCCCCCTTTGGGCCCTCCCAAGCCCCCTTCCCCCACCCCAACCCCCCTTCCCACCCCCCCAACCCCCCCCCAAACCCCCCCCCCCCCCCCCCCTCCTCCCCCCAACCCCAAAACCCCCCCCCCAAACCCCCCCCCCAGTTCCCCTCCCCCCAGACCCCATCCCCCCCCCCAATCCCCCCAAATAAATCCCCCCCAAACCCCCCCACCCCCCCCACCCCCACCCCCCCCAATCACCCCAAAAAGGAACCAAAAACCCCCCAGACCCCCCCCCCCCTACCCCCCCCCCACTCACAAGGCCCCTTGGCCCCTGTCTTGCTGACGGCGACCTCCATCTCCTCGGCCCCGCCGTTGTCCCCGGGGGTCCCACACTTGCAGTCCCCCCCGTCCCCCCCCGGCTGCCGCTCCTTCAGGCTGTTGGCCACGGCCTGGATGGCCCTCATCCACTCCTCCCTGGGGGGAACAGCGGGGCCGGCTGAGCGGGGCGGCGCTTTTGGGGGCGATCCGGGGGGTTTGGGGCTTTGGGGCCGCGTCCCCCCACCGCTCCTCCGGGGAATCCACGTGGAAGGTCCGCTCGATCACCGTCGTCCATTGCAGGCAGCGGATGACGAAGGTGTTGGGGCGCGGGCGCTCCGTCTTCATCAGCTGGCACTCTGCGGGCACAGCGGGGGCGGCCCTACAGGGGCTGCAGTGGGGCGGGACGGCCCTACAGGGGGGTGGGATGGCCCGGGGTAGGGGGGGCGGGAGGGGCCCTTTGGGGGTGGGAGGCCCCCTATAGGGGGGGCGGGAAGGCCCTACGGGGCTGCAGTGGGGGCGGGACGCCCTACAGGGGGGGGGAGGCCACAGGGGCTGCAGTGGGGGGACGGGCCCTAAGGGGGGTGGGAGGCCCTAAGGGGGGGGGGCGGGATGGCCCTTACCCAGGGGGGGGACGGCCCTTAGGCGAATTGGGGGGGAGGCTTATGGGGCGCAAGGGTGGGCAGGGGCCCTTTAAGGGGGGGGTGGGATGGCCCTTATAGGGGCACAAATGGAATCAAACGTGGAAACACCAAGGGGATGTTATGGGGACAAGAAGGGATTGAGAATTAAGACACCAATGGGATGTTATGGGGACAGCAATGGGATCCAGTATGAAGACACCAATGGGATGGTAATGGAATCCAGTATGGGGACACCCAGGGGACCTTAATGGGATCCAGTACAGGGACACCAATGGGATGTTAATGGGGTCTAGCATGAGAATACTGAGAGGACCTTAATGGGATCAAATAAGGAGACACCAAGGGGACCTTAATGGGATCCAGTATGGCAACACCGAGGGGACCTTAATGGGATCCAGCACAGGGTCACCAAGGGGACATTGATGGGATCCAGTACGGGGATGCCAAGGGAACATTAAGGGGGCAGCAATGGGATCCAGTATGGGGACACCAACGGGATGGTAATGGAATCCAGTATGGGGACGCCGAGGTGACCTTAATAGGATCCAGTACGGGGACACCCAGGGGACCTTAACGGGATCCAGCACGGGGACCCCAAGAGAACCCAACACGGGGACATGAAGGAGACATCCCAGCACCCTGGCACCAAACTGCCCCAAAGCGACCCCAAAAACACCCCAAAGAGACCCAAGCCCTGAAACGGGACCCCGACCCAAATCGAAATCCCCGAAACGAGGGGCAGGGACCCCAAAGCCCGCAGACCTGCCACCGAAAAGTTGTTGAGGGGCGGCGAGGCGCCGTCGGGGCTCTCGGGCCGCTCCTTGTAGCCGATGAAGGAGCCGTCGCTCTTCAGCAGGAAGTAGCGCGGCCGCCACGTCTTGATGTATTCCCCTAAAAACAGGGCCCCAAACGGCCCCAAAATCCGCTCGTTTCGGAGGAAAACGGGAAGGTGGGGAAGGGCGGCACCGCGGCCCCTCTTTGGGGTCTGCTGGGGTCAAACGGGGCGACCCGGCGTCGGGTTGGGTTGGGATCAGAACGTGGGGGAGGTTTGGGGTCGGGCTGCGAGCCCCAAAAAGGTCCCAAATGGCCCCAAAACGGACGCAAAGAGAGCGGAAAATGGGAGGTGTGGGGTGGGAGCAGGAAGGGGGAAATGGACAGGAAGAGCCTGGCGTGTTCTGCCGTGGGGTCACCCCAAAAACGTCACCACAAAAATGTCACCCCAAAAACGCCACCCCAAAAACGTCACCCCAAAAATGCCACCCCAAAAACGCCACCAGGTTATCAGCCATCGTTGGCACCCCAAAGGTGGCAGCCCAAAAGGGGCAACGATCCCAAAAGGGCAACGGCCCCAAAAGAACAACAGCCCACAAAACAATCCCCCAAATGACAACGGCCCCAAAAGGGCAACAAAAAGATAAAACCCCACAAAACAACTCCCCAAAGGACAACGGCCCCAAAAGGGCAACGGCCCACAAAACAATCCCCCAAAGGATAATGGCCTCAAAACACCAAGGGCCCCAAAACGATAAAACCCCAAGAAGGGACCAAACCCAAAAAGGGACCAAACCCAAAAGGGGACCAAACCCCAAAGAGACCAAAACCCAAAGAAGGACCAAGTCCCACAAGGACCAAACCCCAAAGGCACCAAAACCCAAAAGGGACCAAAACCCAAACCCCAAAGCACCAAACCACAAAGGCACCAAACCCCAAAAAGGCACCAAACCCCCCAGGAACCAAACCCCAAAGGGACCAAAACCCAAAATGACCAAACCCCCCAGGAACCAAACCCCAAAAGGACCAAAACCCAAAGGCACCAAACCCCAAAACGACCAAAACCCAAAGGGACCAAACGCCCCAGGCACCAAACCCCAAAGGGACCAAACCCTAAAGGGACCAAACCCCAAAGGGACCAAATCCCAAAGGGACCAAACCCCCCAGGAACCAAACCCCAAAGGACCGAACCCCCAAAGGACCGAACCCCAAAGGGACTGAACCCCAAAAGGACCGAACCCCAAAAGGACCGAACCCCAAAAGAAGCAAAACCCCAAAAGAATAACAAAACCCAAAAAGACCAAATCCCCCAGGAACCAAACCCCAAAGGCAGCAAACCCCAAAAGGTGACCAAAACCCCAAAAGGGACAAAATCCCCAAAAGAAGGACCAAACCCCAAAGGCACCAAACCCCAAAAGGACCAAAACCCAAAGGGACCAAAGCCCAAAGGGACCAAAGCCCAAAGGGACCATAACCCAAAGAGGGACCAAGTCCCAGAAGGACCAAACCCCAAAGGGGACCAAACCCCAAAATGACCAAACCCCCCAGGAACCAAACCCCAAAGGACCAAACCCCAAAAGGACCAAACCCCAAAAGAAGAACAAAACCCAAAAAGACCAAACCCCCCAGGAACCAAACCCCAAAGGACCGAACCCAAAAGGACCAAACCCCAAAAGCACCAAACCCCAAAAAGGCACCAAACCCCAAAAGCCCCAAACCCCAAGGCCCACCGCCACCTACCCCTCTTGTGCAGCCAGCCCTCCTTCACCACGGCCACCGCCCAGGCCGCTCGCCCCCGCGGCGCCCGGGGGCCGAGGGGCCAAAAACCCCCAAACCACCCCCCGACCCCCAAAACGGTGCCCCCCCCCAGCCGGGGTTCACCCCGCAGCGGGGCCGCGGGAGGGGGGACTGGGGGCCCAAGAGGGGGGGGGGGGGGGCCCCGGCCGGGCCCCCAAAAGGGCGGGTTGGGCAGGGGTTTAAAAGGGGGGTTTCTGGGGCGGGGGGGGGGGGAGAGGAAGGGAGAAAGAGGTGGGGGGGCACAAACCCCAAAAAAAAACCCCCCAAAAAAAACCCAAAAGGATCCAAAAATGCCCCCAAATGAACGTAGAAACGTCCCAGAATGAACCCAAAAATGCCCCAAAATGAACCCAGAAATGCCCTGAAAACATGAAGGAAGGAAATAGGATCCAAAAAAGGCCCCAAAAAGATGAAAAGGATCCAAAACGGCCCAAAAATGACCCCAAAAAGGAACCCAGAGAGACCCAGAAAATTCCCCAAAAGAACAAAGGAAGGAAAAAGGACCCAAAAATACCCCAAAACGACACAAAAACACCCAGAAATGTAAAAAAGATCCCAGAAAAACCCGAAAAAGGACCCAAAGAAGAAAAAAAAAACCCAAAAAGCCAAACCCACAGGGGGCCCCCAAACCCCCAAAAATTTCCCGGGGCCATCCCAAAAACCCCCCCAAACCCCATTTTAACCCCAAACCCACAACCCTACACCCCAAACCCCCACACCCCCAACCCCCCCCCACCCCAAAGCCCCCAAACCCCCCCACACCCCCCAACCCCACAAACCCCCCCCCCCACCCCAAAAACCCCCCCCGCATTTTCAACTCCAACAAACCCCCAAATTCCCCTTTTTTTCCCCCCCAAAACCAAACCCAAATTTTGCCCCCAAACCCCACAAAAGCCCCCCCCCCCCAAAAAAAACCCCCAAAAAAAAAACCCCCCCCAAACCCCACAAATTTCCTTTTCACCCCAACTTTCCCCATTTTTCATCCCCCAAATCCCCAAAATTCGCCCATTTTTCCACCCCAAAGCCCCCAAATTCCCCATTTTTATGCCCCAAACCCCATAAATTCCCCATTTCACCCCCCAAAACCCCCCCCAACCCCACACCCAAAAAACCCCCAAACCCAAAAAAACAACAAACCCCCCAAAAACCCCCTTTCCCCCAAAAAACCCCAACCCCCCCCATTTTTATCCCCCAAACCCCCAAACCCCCCCCCCCCCCCCCAAACCCCCCCAACGGGCCCAACCCACAAAACCCCCGTTTTTTCCACCCCAAAAAAACCCCCAAAAAACCCAAAACCCAAAACCCCCTTTCCCACCCCAAAAACCCCAAACCCCCCATTTTGTACCCCAAACCCATAAAATTCCTCTTTTAAAAAAACCCCAAGCCCCCCAGGTTTTATACCGCAACCCCACAAATTCCCCATCTCACCCCAAACCCCCCATTTTCACTCCCCAACCCCACAAATTCCCCATTTTTTCACCTCAAAAATCCCCAACCCACCCCCCCCCATTTTTGTACCCCAAACCCCACAAATTCCTCTTTTTTCACTCCCAATCCCCTGGTTTTCATCCCCCAAATCCCCCAAATTCACCCATTTTTCCACCCCAAAGCCCCCAAAACTCCCCATTTTCACCCCCAAAAAACCCCAACAAATTCCTTTTTCCCCACCCCACACCCCCCCAATTTTCAGTCCCCAACCCCACAAATTCCCCTTTTTTTTCCCCCCCAAAAAAACCCCAAACCCCCATTTTCGTATCCCCAAATTTCCCCCTTTCCCACCCCAAAGCCCCCCAACCCCCCATTTCACCCCCAAAAACCCCCCAAAATCCCCCCCAAATTTTCCACCCCAACCCCCCATTTTTTTTAAACCCCCAACCCCCCATTTCCCACCCCCTTGCCCCCCGCCCCCCGTTTTTAACCCCCATTTCGCCACTCCTCCACCAAAACCCGCAAACCCAAACCCCCAAAAAACCCCGCACCGGGCCCCAAAAAAGCCCCCAAATCCGACATTTTGGGCCACAAAACCACAAAACCGGGGCGGTGGGACGCAGCTTCCCCCCCCCCGAATCCCCCCCCAAACCCCCCCCCTCTGCCCCTCCCCCCCCGAACCCCCCCCTCTGCCCCTCCCCCCCCCCCCACCTCTGCCCCCCCCCCCCCCCGGGGGCCCCCCCCCCCAGGCCCCGGGCCCCCGGGGGGCCTTTCACCCCCCCCCCTCCCCCCCCCCCCCCCCCCCCGCGTTCCGCCCCCGCTTCCTCCTCCCGTGCGGCCCGGGGGGCGCGGGGGGGGCGCGGGGCTCGCGGGGCTTCGCGGGACGCCAACGGACCGACCCCGCGCACCGCCCGGGGACGCGCCGCGCATGCGCCGACCCCTCCCCCCACGACGCACGGAGGGGAACCGCGCATGCGCCGCGCCTGCGCGGAGCGGGGAAGACGGTGGCGCGCGCGCAGGGCGCATGCGCGCGGCGCGGCGCGACCGGAAGCGTAGGCCTCACCCGTTTCCGGTCTCTAGGCCGCACCCGCTTCCGGTTACGGATGAAAGCGGAAGATCGCTTGCGTGCGGGAAGGCGAATATTTTGAAAACGAATCTGCGCGCGCAGCGCGGGCCGACCCACGCGTGGGCGGCGATAACGGGGAGGGCGGGGGTTGGGTCGCCGCGGACAGCGTCGCCTCCGGAAGTGCGGGCCGCACCCACTTCCGGTTGTATCCTCACTAGGACGCAGCCGCTTCCGGTTGCGGCCTATTCGCGCGAGTCCGCCCGTTTTTCCACGGAATCATTGAATTATTAAACTACCCAAACGCCATTAAAATCCACGGGGTTCATTTTATCGCCCACCCCACGCGGGGGCGGAAGTTGTGTCGTTTTTTAGGGCGAAACGCGGGTGAAAAAGGGGCCAAAAAACGGCAAAACTCCAAAAAAATGTCCTTTATTTGCACCGTTCCGCACCGCCCCCCCCCCCCCCCCAACCGTGAGGGAAACGGAGCGGAAGCGGAGCGGAAGCGGAGCGGAAGCGGAAGGCACGGAGCGGGGAGAAGCCAAAAAACCCCTTGGTGCCTTTTGTTGGTAAAGCCTCCAAAAAAAGCGTTTAATTTTTGGTGTTTTTCCTTTGTTTTTTTGCCTTTTTTTGGTGTTTTGCAGCACTGCTCCACACAGCGAAAGCGCTCTGAGCCTTGAGGGGGAGGGGAACCAAACCCCCCCAAATAAAATAAAATAAAATAAAATAAAATAAAAAAGCCAAAATCTGGGTAATGTGAAAACGTGGCATCAAAACCGCAGAAAAGCACAAAAATGAAAAAAAAAAAAAACCACGCACCCCAAAAAAACGGAAAATCAACCCAAAATTCGGAGCCAAACCCACAGCAAACGGCCGGCACCGCCCCGGGGGGAGCCTCTGGTGGTTGGGGGGGGAACGACCCAAAATCTGACGGTTTCACCCCAAAATTTGCGCCTGCAGAACCACATTGGGGGGGTTGGGGGGGGAAGGGGCAGAAAAGTGAAGTTTGGGTGAAAAAAGTGAGATTTTGGGGTTTGTGGTTTGGGGAGATTCGGCCTTTTTGCAGCCTGACCCCAAAGCAGCAGGACTGAAATTTGGGGGGGGTGGGGAATAAATAGGAACAAATGGGGGGAAGCAACGGAGGGAAGTGGGGGGGGGGAAGAAAAATAAAAAAAAAAAAAGGAAAAGGGGAAAAAAGAAAAAAAAAAAAAGTGGGAAAAGGAAAAAAAAAAGGCGGGGGAAAAACGGAGGAACAGAGGCGGAAAATGAGAAAAATGCTTTAAAGAGGGGGAAAAGTTCCCTTAAAAAGGGAAAGAGGCGGCAGGAAATCGCGGTATTTTGGGGTTTTTTCCCCCTAAAATGGGGCAAACGTTGAAAAAAAGTTTGGTTTGGGGGTGAAACTGGGAGGTTTGGTTGAATTTGGGCTGAAAAGCCGCGGGTTGGGAGAAAGAATAAGAAAATGGAGGGGGGGAGGGGGGGGGAGTTAAATAATGGGAATCCCCAAACCTGAGAAAAATTGGGGTGGAAAACGGCGATTTTGGGCAAAACGGGGATAAAAATTGTCCCGCTGTCATCTGCCCCCCCCCCACGATGACGTCACAGCACTGCATGGTGACGTCACAGAGCCCCAATGACGTCACAGAGCGTGACGTCGTGGCACAGCACGATGACGTCGCAGCCGCGACTGATGGCGGCCTGACGCCCAATGATGACGTCACAGCGCCAAGTCCTGACTTCAGAGCGCTGGGTGACGACATCGAGGCACCGAATGATGACGTCACAGCGCCAAGCGATGACGTCACCACACCAAATGACATCACCGCTCCGAGCGATGACGTCACAGCTTCCATGATGTCACAGTGCCAAGTGATGACGTCACTACACCAAATGACATCACAGCTCCAAATGATGACGTCACAGCTCCGAATGATGACGTCACAGCTCCGAACGATGACGTCACAGCTCCAGGTGGTGACACCACAACCAAACGATGACGTCACAGCTCCAAGCGATGACGTCACGGCGCCTCATCTCCAAGCGATGGCATCGCGGCGCCAAATGATGACGTCACACCTCCAGGCGATGACATCACAACACCACATGATGACGTCACCGCTCCAAACGATGACGTCACAACCCCATTGATGACGTCACAGCTCCAAGGGGTATGTCCACAGACCAATGACATCACGGCGCTGAACACGATGAGCTCGCGCGCGTCGAATCACCGTCAGCCTTTCCTCCAGGCGCGGCAGCACCCCCGACGCCAAACGATGACGTCACAGCTCCCCCCCAACCCCGGTGCAGCCGCACCGCCCCCCCCCGGGGGGGTCTCCCCCTTCGGCTGCTGCTGACCCGGCAATCCTGGGGGGCCGGGGGGGGCGGCGGAGCCTCGGAGGGGGGCGGGGGGGCGGCGGTGGGAGGTTCTGATGGCGGGGGGGGTCCCGAGGAGCTGGGGGGGGTGGCGGCTTCTTCAGGACCCCGGCGTAGGGCAGCGGGCGGCCGTCGTCATCCTCCGGTGATGGGGGGGGGGAGGTGGGGGGCGCGGAGCCCAGGCGGCCAAACACCCCCACTGCGGGCTGGGGGGGGGAAACGGGGGGTCCTGGGGGGGGGGCTGAGCCCTCATGGGGACAACTGCCCCCCCACACCCCCCCCCCCAGCCCAGGGGATCCCGCCCCCTCCGTCCCTTCCCCTGGCCAATTCTGTGCACCGCCCCCCGGCCCCCGCCCCATTTGGGGGTCCCGCCCCCCATCCACGTACACCATCCCATTTGCCCAGCCCCCATTTTGGGGTGCCCCCCCCATCCATCCAAGCCAGGTCCCAATTTTGTGCCCAGCCCCATTTTGGGGTGCCCCCCCCCATCCCACCCCCTCCCAATTTTTGCCCCCCCCCCAGCCCTATTTTGGGGTCCTCCCCCCCCATCTACACCCAGTCCCAATTTTGTGCCCACCCCCCCAGCCCCATTTTAGGTTCCATCCTTCCAGCCCATTTTGGGGTCACCCCTTCCCCCCCCCCCCACCTTTTTGTGTCCCATTTTGGGGTCTGTGACCCCTCTGTCCCCCACATCCCACTTTGGGGTCACCCCCTTCTCCCCCTATGGGTCCCATTTTGGGGTCTGGGTCCCCCCCCCCCCCAATGTCCCATTTTGGGGTCACTCCCCCCCTTCCTTTAGGTCCCATTTTAGGGTTACTCCCCCCTCCTTTAAGTCCAATTTTAGGGTCACACTCCCCCCCCTTTAAGTCGCATTTTAGGGTCCATGTCCCCCCCTTCCCCCACATCCCATTTTGGGGCCCCCCCCCCCCCTTTGGGTCCCATTTGGGGTTTTTATGCCCCCCCGGCCCCCCCATTTTGGGTCCAACTCCACCTCCCATTACCACCCTACAAACGCAGCCCCGCCTGGCCCTACAAAAACACCCCAAAAACCCCAATTCTGACCCAAATTCATGGAGCGAAACCCCAAAAGGTTTTCTGACCCAAATCTGCCCCATTTCACCCCAAATTCCCCCACCTTGCTGAGCTCCGTCTCCGCTCCCAGGCGGTCGAACACCGACGTCCTCTGCAGGGCTGAATTTAAGGGGAAAAATGGGGAATTTGGGGCAAAAATAAATTTAAAAACCCACAATTTAGAGAAAAGTGCAAAATTGGTCGCTTCCAGAAATGGGGATTTTTGAACACAGCCAAAATTTGGGTGGAAAAATCGCGGGATTGGTGAAAGGGGGGAAATAAGGGGGGAAGTTTGGGGGAAATGAGGGGAAATTTGGGGACTTGGGAATGGGAAATTTGGGGCATTTGGGGGGAAACGGAGTGAAGGAATTTGGGGCGTTTTGGGGAACAAAAAGGGGAAATTTGGGGCATTTTGGGGGAAATGGAGAGGAGAAATTTGGGGCGTTTTGGGGGGAAACTGAAAATTTGATGCATTTTCGGGAGAAACGGCGAGAGAAAATTTGGGGCGTTTGGAGGGGAAACGGAATGAAGGAATTTGGGGTGTTTGGGGGAAAAATAGAATTTGGGGATGGGGGGGAGGGGAGGAGGGAGGAGATTTTGGGGAGGCCGAGAAATTTGGGGTAAAAAGAAGAGATTTTGGGGAAGCGGAGAGATGGGCTGCATCGGCGGGGGGGGGGGGAAGGAGGAGCGATTTGGGGGAAAAGGAGCAGAAATCGGGGGGGGTTGGGGCAGAAGGAGAAGTTTGGGGGATGCTGAGGGGTCCTGAGGAGGGGAGACCCCCATGGGGGGGGAAATTTGGGGTTTTTTTGGGGTATTTTGGGGGTTTTGGTACCTGGGGCGGCGGGGCTGCGCCGCGGGCGGGGGGCTGCGTCCGATGCAATGCGGCGCTGCTTCGGGGGCACGGGGGGGGAACCTGGGGGCAAAAATGGGCAGAATTGGACCCAAAAAATGGGATCTGGGGGGGGGGGGGGGTGGGGGGGGGGGGGGGGGAATTGGGGGGGGGAGACATGGGGGAGGGGGTGGGGGGGGGGGGATTGTTTTACTGTGGTTGGGGGGACGGTGATGGGAGATGGAGGAGGCGGATGGTCGCAGGCTGAGGGCTGAGTGGCGATCAATCCCGACCGGCGGTGTGGGGTAATTAGCAGAGTGTTAATTAGAGGTGGTCGTTTATTGGGGGGGAGGTAACTGGGGGGGGGGGGTGGGGGAGAAGAAGGCAGGAAATGGTGCGAAATGGGCCCAAAATGGGGCTGGAAAGGGAGGTAAAAAGGAGGTGGGAAGGGCTCCGAATTGGGGGCAAAAAAAAAAAGGGGACCAAAATTTGGGGGGGGGGAAGAACTGAAATTGGGGCAAAAAAAAGAAAAAAGGATCAAAATTTGGGGGCAAAAATGGCTCAAAATTGGGGGTAAAAAAGGGACCAAAATTTGGGGGAAAATGGTTAAAAACTGGGGAGAAAAGGGAGCAGAACAGGAAACAAAAAGAGACCAAAATTGGGTCAAAATTGAACCAAAATTCAGGGCAAATAATGAGCAAAATTTGGGGCAAAAAGGCTCAGAATTGAGGAGAAAAAACACCAAAATCGGGGGCAAAAAAAAAAAGGACCAAAATTGGACCAAAATTGGGAGCAAAAACGGCTCAAAATTGGGGGCAAAAAGGGGCAAAAAAAAGGCTCAAAATTGGGGGCAAAAGGGGGCAAAAAAAGCTCAAAATTGGGGGCAAAAAGGGGCAAAAAAAAGCTCAAAATTGGGGGCAAAGGGGGGCAAAAAAAGCTCAAAATTGGGGGCAGAAGGGGGCAAAAAAAGTTCAAAATTGGGGGCAAAAAGGGGCAAAAAAAAGCTCAAAATTGGGGGCAAAAAGGAGCAAAAAAAAGCTCAAAATTGGGGGCAAAAGAGGGCAAAAAAAGCTCAAAATTGGGGGCAAAAGGGGGCAAAAAAAAGCTCAAAATTGGGGGCAAAAGGGGGCAAAAAAAAAGCTCAAAAATTGGGAAAAGGGGGCAAAAAAAGTCAAAATTGGGGGGCAAAAAGAGGCAAAAAAAGCTCAAAATTGGGTGCAAAAAGGAGCAAAAAAAAAGCTCAAAATTGGGGGAAAAAGGCAAAAAAAAGCTCAAAATTGGGGGCAAAAAGGGGCAAAAAAAAGCTCAAAATTGGGGGCAAAAGGGGGCAAAAAAAGCTCAAAATTGGGGGCAGAAGGGGGCAAAAAAAGTTCAAAATCGGGGGCATAAAGGGGGCAAAAGAAGCTCTAAATTAGGGGGCATAAAAGGAGCAAAAAAAAGCTCAAAATTGGGGGCAAAAGAGGGCAAAAAAAGCTCAAAATTGGGGGCAAAAGGGGGCAAAAAAAAGCTCAAAATTGGGGGCAAAAGGGGGCAAAAAAAGCTCAAAATTGGGGGCAATGTTATGGGGGGGGGGGGGGGGCAAAAGGAGCTCAGACCCGAGCTCGTTAATTACAAGGCGCTGTAACGAAGGCTGCCGTTAATTAGCCGTTAATTAGCAGCCCTGCTGCACTCACCGCTGTTGGCGCAGCGCCGCGGCTCCGGGGGGGCGCTGGGGGGGGGCAGCGCCTCTGTGGCTGCTCGGCACATTTCCTGCGGGATAACGAGCCGCGTTAATTAGCACAATTAGAGGGGGGGTCTAGGAGGGGGTGGGGGGGGGCGTTTGGGAGTGGGGGGTTGGGGGCAGTTTGGGGGTTCGTTTTGGGGGGTATTTGCGGGTTGCGTTTGGGGGCATTTTGGGGCTTGGCAGATTTTGGGGTTTGGCTTTGGGGGCAATTTTGGGGCAATTTTCAGTAATTTTGGGTATTTGGGCCTTTTGGGGGCAATTTTGGGGCAATTTTCAGTAGTTTTGGGTATTTCAGGGCCTTTTGGGGGGCATTTTGGGGCCATTTTCAGTAGGTTTGGGTACTTTAGGGCCTTTGGGGGCATTTTGGGCAATTTTCAGTGATTTGGGATAATTTTGGGCATTTTGGGGGCAATTTGGGGCCATTTTTTGGTACTTTCGGGGCCTTTTGGGGTCGATTCAGGGCAGCGTTGGATGGTCTTGGGGCTGTGGGGCGGTTTGGGGTCATTTTGGGGCAGTTTGAGGCAATTCTGGGGCTGTTTGGGGTCATTTTAGGGGGGTCTGGAGCAGGTTTGGGGTCATTCCGAGTGGCTTTGACAGTTTGGGGGCAGTTTGAGGCGATTTTGGGGCAGTTTGGGGTCATTATGGGATGGTCTGGAGCAATTTTGGGGTGGTTTGGAGTCATTTGGGGCAGGTTTGGGCAGTTTTGGAGTGATTTGAACAATTTTGGGGTGGTTTGGAGCAGATTTGGGGTCATTTGGGGCAGGTTTGGGCAATTTCTGTGTGGTTTGAGACAATTTTTGGGTTGTTTAGAGCGGATTTGGGGTCATTTGGGGCAGGTTTGGCAGTTTTGGGGTGGATTTGGACAATTTTGGGGTGTTTGGAGCGGATTTGGGGTCATTTGGGGCAGGTTTTGGCACTTTCTGTGTGTTTTGAGGTGATTTTGGGGTGGTTTGGAGTGGATTTGGGGTCATTTGAGGCAGGTATGGGCAGGTTTTGAGAGGATTTGGACAATTTTGGGGTGTTTGAAGCGGATTTGGGGCAGGTTTGGGCAGCTTTGGGCTCAATTTGGATAATTTTGGGGTGGTTTGGAGTGGATTTGGGGACATTTGGTGCAGGCTTTGACCATTTTGGGGCAGTTTGAGATGATTTTGGAGTTGTTTAGAGCAGATTTGGGGTGATTTGGGGCAGGTTTTGGCAGTTTCTGTGTGGTCTGAGGCAATTTTGGGGCTGTTTAGAGCAGATTTGGGGTCATTTGGGGCAGATTTTGGCTGTTTTGGGGCGGTTTGAGGTGATTTTGGAGTTGTTGAGAGCAGATTTGGGGTCATTTGGGGCAGGTTTTGGCAGTTTTTGAGAGGATTTGGACAATTTTGGGTTGTTTGGAGCAGATTTGGGGTCATTTGGGGCAGATTTTGGCACTTTCTGTGTTGTCTGAGGTAATTTTGGGGCTGTTTAGAGCAGATTTGGGGTCATTTGGGGCAGATTTTGGCTGTTTTGGGGCAGTTTGAGGTGATTTTGGAGTTGTTGAGAGCAGATTTGGGGTCCTTTGGGGCAGATTTTGGCTGTTTTGGTGTGGATTTGGACAATTTTGGGGTGGTTTGGAGCGAATTTGGGGTCATTTGGGGCAGGTTTTGGCACTTTCTGTGTGGTCTGAGGTAATTTTGGGGCTGTTTAGAGCAGATTTGGGGTCCTTTGGGGCAGATTTTGGCTGTTTTGGGGCAGTTTGAGGTGATTTGGGGGCAGTTTGGGCACCCACCTGCCTGTAGGCCACCTTGGCATGCTTGAGGATGGCGATGACGTCGCCCACCAAGGTGATGCCCAACTCGTGCATCAGCTCCTTCGTCAGGTCCAGCAACATGTGCTTGTGGATGCTGCAGCAGTGGGGAAACGGCCCCAAAATGCAACAAAAACGGGCTGAGAGCGGAGCAAAAATGGCCCAAAATGGGGCAAAAAAGGCTTGAAATGAAGCAAAGTGGGGCTGAAGGGGGAAAAAAGGCCACAAAAGGGCGAAGGCGGCTCTGAAACGGGGCTGAATTGGTGCAAAGGGGATGAAAATAGGGGGGAAAGGGGTGAAAGCGGGGCAAAAAGGGCTCGGATTGAAGAGAAATGGGGCAGAACTGAGCCAAAATTGCACTCATTGGGGAAAATGGGCTGAGAGGGAAGCGAAAATGGCTCAGATTGGCCCCAAGTGGAACAAAAAGAGCCTCAAGTGGGACAAAATTGGGCCAAAAGCTGGGATGAAAATGGGGAAGTCTGTCCCCAAACAGCAAAAATGGCCCCAAATGGTGCAAAATGGGCCTAAAGGAGGAAAAAAAAGGGGTTGAAATGGGGGAGAATGGGTTGAAATGGGGCAAAAATGGGCCTGAAGTGGGGAAAAAAAGGGTTGAAATGAGGGAGAATGGGTTTAAAGGGGGGGGAAATGGGCCCAAATGGGGCAAAAATGGGCCTAACGTGGGAAAAAAAGGGGTAGAAATGGGGGAGAATGGGTGGAAATGGGGGAGAATGGGCCTAAAGTGGGGGAAAAAAGGGGTTGAAATGGGGGAGAATGGGTCAAAATGGGGGGGAATGGGCCCCAATGGGGCAAAAATAGGCCTGAAATGGGGGAAAAAAGGGGTTGGAATGGGGGGGAATGGATTTAAAGGGGGGGAATGGGTTGAAATGGGGCAAAAATGGACCTAAAGTGGGAAAAAAAGGGTTTGGAATGGGGGAGAATGGGTTGAAATGGGGCAAAACCGGGCAAATCTGACTGAAACTGGGACATAAATTTCCCCAAACGCTCCAAAACGGCCCGGAAATGGGAAGAGGGGCTTCGTCACAGAGAAAAGAGGGCAGGAAATGGGGCAAAAAAGGCCGGGATCGGGGCAAACCGCGGCACCAGAAGGGGGGCTCAGTTTTGGGGCGAAAAGCGGCGGATTTGGGTCGCTCACCGGTTGTCCACGAAGGCGACGGCGTAGCTGACGGCGGGGCCGGGGGGGATCCCCGCATCTCGGAAGAACTGAATCCACTCGGAGGTGGCTGGGGGGGGGGGGGGGGGGGGGGGATGGGGGGTGTTGATTTTGGGGTGGTTTCCAGGGGGTTTTTTTGGGGGCGATTTGGGGGATTTTGGGGGGCGCTGCGCTCACCCATCGTCACCGGCGCCGCAGCTCCGCCATCCCTGAGCGCCTGCAATGGGGCGGGACAGGGAGGGGCTGCCCCATAGGGACCCCTGCCCCATAGCGACCCCCAGCCCCATAGGGACCCCTGGCCCCACAGCTCCCTGCCCCATAGGGACCCCCAGCCCCATAAGGACCCCCAGCCCCACAAAGGCCCACAGCCCCCTGCCCCATCAGGGATCCCCCACCCCATAGAGACCCCCTGCCCCATAGGACCCCACCATGGATCCCCCTACCCCATAGGGCACACCCCCTGCGGCCGCCGGTCCCCAGCCCAAGCCGCCGCTCCAGCCCGGGACCAGCTAGCCCCCGCCCCATAGGCCTGCCATAGCCCCACATAGCCGGCCCAGCTCCCTCTACCCCATAGGGACCCCCTGCCCCATAGGGCCCCCCTGCCCCATAAGGATTCCCCCTTCCCCATAGGGATCCCCTCACCCACAGCTCCCAGCCCCACAGGGACCCCACCCCTTCAGCCCCCCTGCCCCATAGGGGACCCCCCAACGGCCCCATAGGGCCCCCAGCCCCAGGACCCCCCCCCCCCCCCCCCACCTCCCCCATAGGGGACCCCCTGCCCCATAGGGATTCCCCCTGCCCCCCTAGGACCCCCTGACCCTATAGTCTCGCCCCATAGGGACCCCCCAACCCCTAGCTACCCTGCCCCACACAGGGCCCCACCCTCAAGCCCCCTGCCCCCACTAGGCCCCCAGCCCTATAGGGACCCCCAGCCCCACAGGGACCCCCCGCTCCTCCCGCCCCACCGCCCCCTCCGTCTCCCGCCGCCCCATTTCCCCACACACCTCCCCCGCCCCATCGCGTCGCCTCGCGGACGCTCCCGTCCAGGCCCCAACCGGAAGTGCTGACCGCGGAGAGCCGGACGTGACGTCACATCTCCGCGCCCCGGCACGAAAAGGAGCGGTGATCGCAGAGCGCAGCGGCGGCGGGCGCCGCCCCCCGGATCCGCCCCCCGGGACCTCCGGTACGGCTGGGGGGGCGGGGGGAAAAGGGTCGAAATCGGCCGAAATCGGCCCGAAATGCCCCGAATCCGCCGCATCTCGGGCTGGAGGTGGTTGGAGCCCCACATCGTCCCCAAAATGGCCCCAAATCCACCCCAAAATCCACCCCAAAATCCACCCCGACCCCAAAGGTCGCCGACCCTGAGCCTGAAATCCCCCAAAAGTCCCCAAATGGCCCCAAAATTCCGACCCCAGTCCCATCGCTGACCCCAAATATCCCCCAGTCCCCAGCCTAAAGTACCACAAATGGCCCCAAATCCGCCCGACCCCAAAACACAAATGGCCCCAAATGGCCCCAAATCCCGACCCCAATCCCATCCCTGACCCCAAATCCACCCCAAATGTCCCCAAATCCGTCCCAAAATCCCCAACTCCTGACCCCAAAACACCCAAATATCCCCAAATCTGCCCCAAACATCCCCAAATCCGCCCCAAATGGCCCCAAATCCCGACCCCAATCCCATCTCTGACCCCAAAACTCCCAAATATCCCCAAATCCGCCCCAGATATCCCCAAATTCTAACACATCCTTCTGACCAAATCCACCCAATCCCAAATCTGCCCAACCCCAAACTCCGACCCAAAACCCCAAATACCAAATACCCCAGTCCCATCTGACCCCAATATCCCCAGTCTAGCCAGTACCACAAATGCCCCCAAAAAGCCCTCCAAATGACCCCAAAACACCCCCAAACACCCCAAATCCAATCCCCAAATCGACCCCAAAACACCCAAATTCCCCATTCTGACCCCAGTCCCATCATCCCCAAATGCCCCAATACCCCAAATCCCATAATACCGACCCCAACTCCCAAAATCCAAATGCCTCCCAAACATCAAAGTCTGCCCAACCAACACCCAAATGACCCCAAATCCAGACCCAAATTGCAGTCCCTCCGACCCAATCCAAATCCCCAGACCCCAACGCCCCCCAAACCCCAATCCCTGACCCCAAATCCACCCCAAACATCCCCAAATCCATCCCAGAATCCCCAACTCCTGACCCCAAAACACCCAAATATCCCCAAATTCTGATCCCAGTCCCATCCATGACCCCAAATCCACCCCAAATATCCCCAAATCCCGACCCCAATCCCATCCCTGACCCCAAAACACCCAAACATCCCCAAATCTGCCCCAAACATCCTGAAATCCTGACCCCAAAACACCCAAATATCCCCAAATCGCCCCAGAGATCCCCAAATTCTAACACTAATCCCCTCTCTGACCCCAAATCCACCCCAAATATCCCCAAATCCCGACCCCAAAACACCCAGATATCCCCAAATCCTCCCCAAATATCCCCAAATTCTGATCCCAAATCCCATCCCTGGCCCCAAATCCACCCCAAATATCCCCAGATCTGCCCCAAACATCCACAAATCCTGACCCCAAATATTCCCAAATCCCGACCCCTAAACACCCAAATGTCCCCAAATTTCCCCAAATATCCCCAAATCCTGACCCCAACCCCATCCCTGACCCCAAATCCATCCCAAATATCCCCAAATCCTGACCCTAAATCCACCCAAATGTCCCCAGATTCTGACCCCAGTACCATCCATGACCCCAAATCCAAACATCCCCAAATCTGCCCCAAACATCCCCAAATCCCGACCCCAGTCCCATCCCTGACCCCAAAACACCCAAATATCCCCAGATCTGCCCCAAACATCCCCAAATCCCGACCCCAATCCCATCCCTGACCCCAAATCCACCCCAAACATTCCCAGATCCTGACCCCAAAACACCCAAATATCCCAAATCCACCCCAAATATCCCCAAATCCTGACTCCAATCCCATCCCTGTCCCCAAATCTACCCCAAATCCCCAAACATCCCCAAATCTGCCCCCAAAACACCCAAATATCCTCAAATCCTGACTCCAATCCCATCCCTGACCCCAAATCCCCCCCAAACATCCCCAAATCCTGACCCAAATCACACCCAAAGTCCCCAATTCCTGACCCCAACCATCCGTGCACCCAATCCACCAAACAGTCCCCAAATCTGCCCCACACCCAAAACCCAATCCGCCCAAACTCCCCTGACCCCAGTTCCCACCCAGTGACCCAAACCCCAACTCCGATCGCCCCAATAGCCCCAAATCCCGCCCCCATCCCATCCCCCTGGGACCCCTCCACCCCAAACAACGTGCCAATCACCCAAATCCAAATCCCATCCCCAACAATCCTGACTCCAATTCCCACACTGTCCCAATCCCCAAAACCCCAAAACTCCCCAAATCTGGCCCCAAACACCCAAATACCCAAACTGACTCCAATCCCATCCCTGACCCCAAATCCCCCCCAAACATCCCCAAATCTGCCCCCAAAACACCCAAATATCCTCAAATCCTGACTCCAATCCCATCCCTGACCCCAAATCCACCCCAAACATCCCCAAATCTGCCCCCAAAACACCCAAATATCCCCAAATCCGCCCCAAACACCCCCCACTCCCGACCCCAATCCCACCCCAGTCCCTATAACCCCGTCCTGCCCCACACCCCAGGGAAACCCTCCCATTTTGGGGCCGTCCCACTTCCCCTCCCCGTCTGTGGGGCACGTGAGGCCCCGTGAGTCAGCGTGGGGTTGGGTGCGGGGTGCAGTTTGGGGTGCGCTGCGGGGCGGCCCCAAAACTATTTGGGGTCTTTTGGGGGCAGCTTTGGAAGCAGCCGGAGGCAGCGATGAAACCCTGCGTGCCCTACGAGAAGGTATGGAGCATCCCAGAGCCCCACACTTGGGGGTCCCGTGGCCCCCTGCCCCACATTGACCACCCCAAACCCCACACTTGGGGGTCCCGTGGCCCCCTGCCCCACATCAACCCCACAAATCCTACAATTGGGGTTCCTGTAGCCCCCTGCCCCACATCGACCCCACAAACCCTGCAATTGGGGTCCTGTAGCCCCCCACCCCACATTGACCCCACAAAACCCCACACTTGGGGGTCCTGTAGCCCCCTGCCCCACATCGACCCCACAAACCCTGCAATTGGGGTCCTGTAGCCCCCCACCCCACACTGACTCCCCAGAACCCCACACTTGAGGGTCCTGTAGCCCCCCGCCCCACATTGACCCCATAAACCCTGAATTGGGATCCCATAGCCCCTCAAAACCCCACACATAGGGGTCCTGTAGCTCCCTACCCCAAATCAACCCCCCTAAACCCCACACTTGGGGGTCCCATAGCCCCCTGCCCCACATTGACCCCACAAAACCCCACACTTGGGGATCCCGTAGTCCCCTGCCCCACATCGACCCCACAAACCCTGCAATTGGGGTCCTGTAGCCCCCTGCCCCACATTCAGCCACCCAAAACCCCACACTTGGAGTTCCTGTAGCTCCCTGTCCCACATTGACCCCACAAAACCCTACACTTGGGGGTCCCGTAGCCCCCTGCCCCACATCAACCCCACAAATCCTACAATTGGGGTCCCATGGCCCCCTGCCCCACATCGACCCCACAAATCCTACAATTGGGGTTCCTGTAGCCCCCTGCCCCACATCGACCCCACAAACCCTGAATTGGGATCCCATAGCCCCCAGCCCCACATTCAGCCACTCAAAACCCCACACCTGGGGGTCCCGTAGCCCCTCTCTGACCCCGCAATCCATCCTAAACATCATTTTTCCCCATTTCTGCCCGATTTCACCCCAAAACTTTGACTCCCATCACCTCCAGCCCCACGCCGACGCCCCCAAACCCCACCCTTGGGGGTCCCGTAGCCCCCAGCCCCACCTTATCCCCCCACCTCCCAAACCGTGCTGCCCCATGGCCCCGCTCCCCCCCCAAATCCCCCCTCCAGGCCGTTTTTACCCAATTTCGCCCCGTTTCACCCCAAATCTTCTCCTCTCTGTGCTCCGTCCCAGCTGCCCCCCGCGGACCCCCCTGCAGCGAAGGCTTCCCCCCGCCGCCGCCTCGTGGTAAATCCTTCCCCTAAATCCCCCTAAATCCCCCAAATCGCCATTTATTTGTTTGGGGTTTTGCCCAAAATTGCCGTTTTTTGCCCCGTTTTCGCCCTCCCAGCCGGCCCTGCTCTGTGCCACCCTGGGGCTTCTCTCCTTCCTCCTCCTCTTCCTCTGCTTCGGCCTCGGGGGAACCTCGGAGCTGCGGGGTCACAGCGGGGCCGGAGGCTGCGGGGACACCTGCAGGTATTGGGGGGAAGGGGGCAAATTTGGGGCATTTTGGGGCTTTTTTGGTACAAAGGGATTCGGACGTTTGGGGCACAACAGATTTGGGAGCTTTGGGGTGGGAGAATTTGGACTTTTGGGGGCATTTTGGGGTGGGGGAATTTGGATCTTTGGGGCATTTTGGGGCATTTTGGGGTGGGAGAATTTGGATCTTTTGGGGCATTTTGGGGTGGGAGAATTTGGATCTTTGGGGCATTTTGGGTGAATTTGGGTTGAATTTGGATCTTTTGGGGCATTTGAGGGCGCTGTGGGGTGGAAATATTTGAACATTTGGAGCATTTGGGGGCTTTTTTGGTACAAAGGGATTCGGATGTTTGGAGCACAACAGATTTGGGCGCTTTGGGGTGGGAGAATTTGGACTTCTGGGGCATTTTGGGGCCCAGCAGATTTGGGGCACTTTGGGGCCTTTTGGCAGCTGAGCATTGCATTGCATTGCTTTGCATTGGGTTGGTGTTGCATTTTGGGTTGACATCTTGACATTGGCATTTGCATGCGGGTTTCCTGGTGCACAAACCCCACAGGGTTTGCATTTGGCCACATTGGGTTGGTTTAGTGGCATTTGCGTTTGGCATTTGCGGGCCGTGTTTGGTGCACAGGCACCCCGCTGGTGTTTGCACAGCATTGCATTGCACTGGTGTTGGTGCATTGGTTGCATTGCATGGCTGCCTGTGAGACCGGGTTGCATTGCATTGCATGTTGCACGGTGCTGTGTGTTGCGGTTGTTGCAGGGCCGTCCTGGTGCACAGCACCCCGCAGGGTTTGCACGCATGCTTGCATGATGCTTGGTTTGCTTGCATGTTGCAGGGCCGTCCTGGTGCACAGCACCCCGCAGGGTTTGCACAGCATTGCATTGCACGGTGTTGCATTGCGTTGCAGGGCTGTCCTGGTGCACAGCACCCCGCAGGGTTTGCATTGTGTTGCATTGCATGGTGTTGGTGTTGCATTGCACGGTGTTGCATTGCAGGGCCGTGCCTGGTGCACAGCACCCCGCAGGGTTTGCATTGCATTGCATTGCATGGTGTTGGTGTTGCATTGCACGGTGCTGTGTTGCATTGCAGGGCCGTGCTGGTGCACAGCACCCCGCAGGGTTTGCACAGCATTGCATTGCATTGCATGGTGTTGGTGTTGCATTGCACGGTGTTGCGTTGCAGGGCCGTGCTGGTGCACAGCACCCCGCAGGGTTTTGCCCCACCCCGCCTCCAGTCTTGGCATTGCAGTCTGGTGGGCGCTGCTTGGCTGCTACTTGCCATGCGGCTGATCACATGACGTGCAGACGCAGCCCCCGCGCGTTTCGCCATTGCATTGCAGCCTGGATGTTGGGTGTCATGCCAATGGTGCCTGTGTGGCAGTGTGCCAGGGCCGTGTGTGGCATGACACAAGCACGGCCCGCCAAGGGTTTGCATTGCATTGCATTGCATTGCTTTGCACGGTGTTGCGTTGCAGGGCCGTCCTGGTGCACAGCACCCCGCAGGGTTTGCATTGCATTGCATTGCATGGTGTTGGTGTTGCATTGCATGGTGTTGGTGTTGCATTGCATGGTGTTGGTGTTGCATTGCATGGTGTTGGTGTTGCATTGCATGGTGTTGGTGTTGCATTGCACGGTGTTGCATTGCAGGGCCGTCCTGGTGCACAGCACCCCGCAGGGTTTGCACAGCATTGCATTGCATGATGCTGTGTTGCGTTGCAGGGCCGTGCTGGTGCACAGCACTCCGCAGGGTTTGCCCCCCAGCCCGCCGCCCTCCACGTTCTCAGCGTGGCTGCAGCTCCTGCGCTCGGCGCGCCGCAGTCTGGACGTCGCCTCCTTCTACTGGACGCTGACCAACAACGACACCGGGACCGCAGAGCCCTCGGCGCTGCCGGTACGGCCGGCACGCAGCCGGCACCCCGCGGCACAGTGCGGCACAGTGGGGAGCAATGGGACACAGTGGGGCACAACGGGGCACAATGGGTCCTGATGGATCACAATGGGACACAGTGGGGAACAATGGGGCACAGTGCGGCACAACAGGGCACAGTGGGGCATAATGGGTCCTGTTGGATCACAATGGGACACAATGGGGCACAATGGAACACAATGGGGCACAGTGAGGCACAATGGGGAACAATGGGGCACAGTGGGGCACAATGGGGAACAATGGGGCACAGTGAGGCACAATGGGGAACAATGGGGCGCAATGGGTCCTGATGGATCACAATGGGACACAATGGGGCACAGTGAGGCACAATGGGGAACAATGGGGCACAGTGGGGCACAATAGGACACAATGGGTCCTGATGGATCACAATGGGACACAATGGAACACAATGGGACACGGGGACACAATGGGGCACAACGGGGCACAACAGGGCACAATGGGTCCTGATGGATCACAATGGGACACAATGGGACACAGTGGGGCACAATGGGGCACAAGACACAATGGGGCACAATGGGACACAACAGGGCACAGTGGGGCACAATGGGGAACAATGGGGCACAGTGGGGACACAACGGGGCATAGTGGGACACAATGGGGCACAGTGGGACACAATGGGGAACAATGGGACTCAATGGGGCACAGTGGGGCACAGTGGGTCCTGTTGGATCACAATGGGACACAATGGGGCACAGTGAGGCACAATGGGGAACAATGGGGCACAATGGGTTCTGATGGATCACAATGGGACACAGTGGGACACAGTGGGGCACAATGGGGCACAGTGGGACACAATGAATCCAAATGGATCACAATGGGTCCTGAGGGGTCCCGATGGATCACAATGGATCCTAAAGAGTCCTGGTGGATCACAATGGATCCCAATGGGTCTGATGGATCACAATGGGTCCCAATAGATCCCAATGGGTTCTGATGGATCACAGTGGGTCCCAATGAATCACAGTGGATCTGAACTGATCCCAATCCAATCCCAAGATCCCAACCCGATCCCATGATCCCAAATCCCCACCCCCCCCTCCCTCCCTCCTCCCCAGACCCACAGCTGCAGCCCCGGGGCCGGGCTGGGCTGCGCTCATCCCGACGCTGTCAGACCGGCCCCAAATCCCGTCCATAATTCATGGCTCCACCAAAACCCACAACCCAACCCACACCCAACCCAACCCCACAACCCAACCCACCCACCACCACACCCCCAACACCCACACAACCCAACCCACAACCCCACCCCAACACCCACACCCAAACCACCACAACCCCCACTCACAACTCCAACCCAAGCCCCACATCCCAACCCCACAACCCACCCCCAACATCCCAACCCAACCCCCACAACCCCAACCCCACAACCCCCAAACCCACATCCCAACCCAACCCGCAACCCAACCCCACAACCCAGCCCCACATCCCAACCCAACCCCACAACCCCACAAACCCCACATCCCAACCCCACAAGCCCAACCCCCACAACCCCTCAACCCCCCAACCCCACATCCCAACCCGCCCCCATCGCTATGAGTCTCCATTTGTTGGTTTTATTTCTTTTTTCCCATTTTTCCCTCTTTTTCCCCCATTTTCCCCCCATAGGGTGAGCGCATCCTGGCTGAGATCCTGCAGCTGCCCCGGCGCGGGGTGGCCGTCCGGGTGGCCGTCAGCACCCCGGGGCACACGGCCCCAATGGGGGACCTGCTGGCCCTACAGCGCAGCGGTGAGCGCCGGCCCCACAGCGGGGGGGTTGGGGGGCCCATAGGTGGGCGGTGGGGGGACCCGGAGTTGGGGTATGGGGGGACCCAACATTGGGGAATGGGGACCCAAAGATGGGGGGACCCAATGTTGGGGAATGGGGTACAAAGTGGGGGACCCAGAGGTGGGGTATGGGGGGATCCAACACTGGGGTATGGGGACCCAAAGATGGGGGGACCCAAGTTGGGGAATGGGGTACAAAGTGGGGGAACCCAAAGTTGGGGTATGGGGGGACCCGGAGTTGGGGTATGGGGACCCAAAAATGGGGAGATCCAACATTGGGGTATGGGGGGACCCAATGTTGGGGAATGGGGTACAAAGTGGGGGGACCCAGTGTTGGGGTATGGGGGGACCCAGAGGTGGGGTATGGGGGGACCCAACACTGGGGTATGGGGACCCAAAGATGGGGGGGTCCAACATTGGGGTATGGGGGGACCCAATGTTGGGGAATGGGGTACAAAGTGGGGGGACCCAAAGTTGGGGCATGGGGGGACCCGGAGTTGGGGTATGGGGGGACCCAACATTAGGGAATGGGGACCCAAAGATGGGGGGACCCAATGTTGGGAATGGGGATACAAAGAGGGGGGACCCAAAGTTAAGGTATGGGGGGGACCCAGAGGTGGGCTATGGGGGGACCCAACGTTGGGCTATGGGGACCCAAAGATGGGGGGACCCAAAGATGAGGTATGGGGACACAAAGATGGGGGGATCCAACATTGGGGTATGGGGGACCCACTGTTGGGGAACGGGGGGACCCGGAGGTGGGCTGTGGGGTGCACAGTGGGGGGATTCAACGTTGGGTTATGGGGTACAAAGATGGGCGGGACCCAAAATTGGGGTATGGGGGACCCAAAGTTGGGATGTGGAGCACGAAGTGGGGGGACCCAGAGGTGGGGAATGGGGGCACAAAGATGGAGGGCCCAAATGTTGGGCTCTGTGGGAGGGGTCCCAGAGGTGGGATATGGGGGTCCCAGAGGTGGGCTGTGGGGGTCTCAGAGGTGGGCTGTGGGGGCTCCCAGAGGTGGGTGTGGGGGATCCACAGAGGTGGGTGAGGGGGTCCCAAGAGGGGGATATTGGGGGGGTCCGAGGTGGGCTTATGGGAGGGGTCTCAGAGGGGGCTGTGGGGGGTCTCAGAGGTGGATATGGGGGTCCCAGAGGTTGGGATATGGGGGGGGTTCCCCGAGGTGGGGCTGTGGGGGGGGGGGTCCCAGAGGGGGCATGGGGGGTTCCAGGGTGGGGGATATGGGGGCTCCCAAGGGAGGGTGGGATATGGGAGGGGTCCCAGTGGTGGGCTGTGGGGGTCCCAGAGGTGGGCTATGGGGGGTCCCAGAGATGGGCTGTGGGAGGGGTCCCAGAGGTGGGCTATGGGGGTCCCAGAGGTGGGATATGGGGGGGGTCCCAGAGGTGGGCTGTGGGGACTCGCTGCCCCCCCAGGTGCTGCGGTGCGGATGGTGGATGTGGGGGCGGCTGGGCAGGGGGGGCTGCACCACCAAGTGTGGGGTGTGAAGGGCCCAAATTACATTCGGCCAGTTCCCAAATGGAATTGGGTTTCCCCAGGTGGGGGGACCCAAAAAATCCCAAATCCACCCCACAAAATGGCTCGGAGTCCCCCGTCACCCCCAGCCCCCCCTTTAGGGGGTCGGTGATGCGTCCCGTGGTGCTGGGATGGGGGTGGTGACCCGAATTGATGGGGATGGGATGGGCTTGGTGACTCCATGGGGTTGTGTGGGGTTGTGCTGCGTTGTGTGGGGTTGTGTTGGGTTCTATTGAGTTGTGTCGGGTTGTGTTGGGGTTGTGTTGCTTTTGTGTTGGGTTGTATTGGGGTTGTGTTGGGTTGTGTTGGGTTTTGATGGGGTTTTGATGGGGTTGTGTGGAGTTGTGTGGGGTTGTGTTGGGTTTTGGTGGGGTTTTGATGGGGTTGTGTTGGGTTGTGTGGGGTTTTGATGGGGTTGTGTTGAGTTGTGTTGGTGTTGTGTGGGGTTGTGCTGGGTTGTGTGGGGTTGTGCTGGGTTGTGTCGGGTTGTGTTGTTTTGGGGTTGTGTTGGGATTGTGTGGGGTTGTGTTGGGTTTTGATGGGGTTGTGTGGGGTTGTGTTGGTTTTGGTGGGGTTGTGTTGGGTTGTGTTGGTTTTGATGGGGTTGTGTGGGGTTGTGTTGGTTTTGATGGGGTTGTGTTGCCATTTTTGGTTGGGTTTTTTAATGGGGTTTGGTTTGTGGGTTGTTGTGGGGTTTTGTTGGTTTTGGGTTTGGGGTTTTGATGGGGTTGTGTTGGGTTGTGTTGGGTTTTTTGATGGGGTTGGTTGGGTTGTTTTGGGTTTTTTTTTTTTTTTTTTTTTTTTTTTTTTTTTTGGGTTTTGGTTGGGTTGTGTTGGTTTTGATGGGGTTGTGTTGGGTTGTGTGGGTTTTGATGGGGTTGTGTTGCATTGTGTTGGGTTTTGATGGGGTTGTGTGGGGTTGTGTGGGGTTGTGTGGGGTTGTGTGGGGTTGTGTTGTGTTGGTGACCCCAGCCCTGTGCTGTGCTCCCCGCACCCGCAGGTGAAGGAGCTGGGCGTCGCCATCTACAACTGCAGCTGCGCGGCGCAGGACGTGGGCAAAGTGTTCGAGGCCTACTGGGCCCTGGGTGCCCCCAACGCCTCCGTCCCCGCCCCCTGGCCCTCCAACTTCTCCACCCCCTTCAACGTGGAGACCCCAATGCAGCTGCGGCTCAACGGGGTCCCGTCCGCCCTCTACTTCTCGGTGAGCGGCCCCCAGCCCCCACTTATTTGCAGCCCCCCATTCCCCAATTTGGCCCCCAGCAAATAATGATCACTATTTGGCAGCCCCCACTCCCACTATTTGGCAGCCCCCACCCCTACAATTTGACAGCCCTCATGCCCACGATTTGGCAGGACTCACTCCATGGCAGAGCCCTCTCCCACAATTTGGCAGCCCCCATCCCCACTATTTGGCAGCACTCACTCCACGGCAGCCCCCACTCCCACTATTTGGCAGCAGCAATAACCACTATTTGGCAGTACCCACCCCACCATTTGGCCCACAATTTGGCAGCACCCACCCCCACTATTTGGCATCCCCCACTCCCACAATTTGGCAGCCCTCACTCCCACAATTTGGCAGCACCAATGACCACTATTTGGCAGCCCCCATCCCACAATTTGGCAGCCCCCACCCCACTTTTGGCAGCACCAATGACCACTATTTGGCAGCCCCCATCCCACAATTTGGCAGCCCCCACCCCCACTATTTGGCAGCCCCCACCCCCACAATTCGGCAGCCCCCACCCCCACAATTTGGCAGCCCCCACCCCCACAATTTGGCAGCCCCCACCCCATATTTGGCAGCACCAATGACCACAATTCGGCAGCCCCCATCCCCAATTTGGCAGCCCACCCCCCAATTCGGCACCCCCCCCCCCCTCTGCCTTCCGGGGCGCTTGTGGGGGTCTCCGTCCCGGGAGAGGCTTACCCCCCCGTCCTAGAGGTCCCCGGTCGTTTGGGGGGGCGAACCCGGACCGAGGGTGCTCAGCGTCATCGACGCCGCCCAGCGGTTCGTCAGCGTGGCGGTGATGAGTTACCTGCCGGCAACCGAGTTCCGCCGCCCCGACAGGTCCTGGCAGGGCTATGGGTGACACGGAGTTCTGGCAGCCAACAGGTCCTGGCAGGGCAATGGGTGACCCAGAGTTCTGGAACCCCGACAGGTCCTGGCAGGGCTATGGGGGCCAAGTTTGGCCCCGGCCCAAACAGTCCTGGCGGGGCCCCTGGGGAAACCCCGGATTTCTGCCGCCCCCCAAAGGGGTTCCGGCGGGCTGTGGGTTTTTTACCCCGGAGGTTCTGGCCCCCAGCCAACAGGGTTTCCCTGGGGGGTGGGGGGGGACCCCCCCCCCGGAAATTCTGGCGCCAACAGGGGGTTTCCCTGGCCCCGGCTGGGGGTGACCCGGAGTTCCACCACCCCGACAGGTCCTGGCAGGGCTATGGGTGACACGGAGTTCCGGCAGCCAACAGGTCCTGGCAGGGCTGGGGGTGACCCGGAGTTCTGGCAGCCAACAGGTCCTGGTAGGGCAATGGGTGAGCCGGAGTTCTGGAACCCCAACAGGTCCTGGCAGGGGAATGGGTGAGCCGGAGTTCCGGCGCCCCAACAGGTCCTGGCAGGGCAATGGGTGACACGGAGTTCTGCCGCCCCGACAGGTCCTGGCAGGGCTGTGGGTGACACGGAGTTCTGCCGCCCCGACAGGTCCTGGGGGAATGGGTGAACCCGGGTTCTGGCGCCCCGAAGGTTTCCGGCAGGGCTATGGGTGACACGGAGTTCGCCGCCCCGCAGGTCCGGAGGGCTATGGTTTACCGGGGTTTGGCACCACACAGGTCCTGGCAGGGCTATGGGTGACCCAGAGTTCCGCCGCCCCGACAGGTCCTGGCAGGGCTGTGGGTGACACGGAGTTCCAGCACCCCCACATCGTTCATGGCAGGGTTGGGGGTGACTTGGAGTTCTGGAACCCAACAGGTCCTGGCAGGGGAATGGGTGAGCCAGAGTTCCGGCGCCCCGACAGGTCCTGGCAGGGCAATGGGTGACCCAGAGTTCCAGCACCACCACATCATTCATGGCAGGGTTGGGGGTGACCTGGAGTTCTGGCACCCAACAGGTCCTGGCAGGGCAATGGGTGACCCAGAGTTCTAGCACCCCACAGGTCCTGGCAGCACCAGGGGTGACTCAGAGATCTAGCTTCCCAACAGGTCCTGGCAGGGCTGTGGGTGACCTGGAGTTCTGGCACCCCCACAGGTCCTGGCAGGGCTGTGGGTGACCCAGAGTTCCAGCACCAAACAGGTCCTGGCGGGCATGGTGACCCGGCGTTCTGGCACCCCACAGGTCCTGGCAGCACCACACGGTGCCTGACCCGCTGTGCCCCGCAGGTTCTGGCCGGAGATCGACGACCGGCTGCGCCGGGCCGTGTTTGAGCGCAGGGTGGAGGTGAAGCTGCTGGTCGGCTGCTGGGCGCACTCCAAGGCCGCCATGTTCCCCTTCCTCAAGTCCTTGGCGGCCATGGCGGACAACAGGACGGGATACAGAGCCCAGGTGGTGAGTGCTGCCAAATAGTGAGCGTGGGCACTGCCCCAAAAGTGGCGTGGGCGGCCAAATGGGGGGGTTCAGGGTTGCTGCCAATAGGGGCGTGGCATGCCAAAATAGTGGCACGGGAGGCCAAATGGGGGTCATGGGTGCTGCCAAATAGTGAGCATTGGGAGTGCCAAATAGTGAGCATGGGAAGTGCTAATTGGGGGTCATGGGTGCTGCCAAATAGTGAGCATTGGGAGTGCCAAATAGTGAGCATGGGAAGTGCTAATTGGGGGTCAAATGGGGGTCATGGGTGCTGCCAAATAGTGAGCGTGGGCAGTGCCAAATGGGGATCACAGGTGCTGCCAAATAGTGAGTATTAGGAGTGCCAAATAGTGAGTACGGGCAGTGCCAAATGGGGGGTCGTGGGTGCTGCCAAATAGTGAGCTTCAGGAGTTCCAAATCGGGGTCATGGGTGCTGCCAAATAGTGAGTGTAGGCAGTGCCAAATAGTGAGCATGAGCAGTGACAAATGGGGGTCGAGTGCTGCCAAATAGTGAGCCTTAGGAGTTCCAAATAGGGGTCATGGGTGTTGCCAAATAGTGAGCATAGGGAGTGTCAAATAGTGAGCATAAGGAATGCCAAATAGGGGGGATGCAGATGGTAATGGGTAATGGGTGCCCCCTAATGGCACTGGGTTCACCCTAACGGCACTGGGCACCCCATAATGGCACCGAGTACGACCTAATGACAATGGGTACCCCATAATGGCACTGGGCATCCCATAATGGCACTGGTTACCCCATAACGGCACTGGGTATCCCATATTGGCACTGGGCACCCCATAACGGCACTGGGTACCCCATAATGCCACTGGATACCCCATAACAGCACTGGGTACCCCATAACAGCACTAGGCACCCCGTAATGGCACTGGGCACCCCATAATGGCACTAGTTACCCCCTAATGGCACTGGGCACCCCATAACGGCACTGGGCATCCCATAACGGCACTGGGCATCCCATAACAGCACTGGTTACCCCCTAACGGCACTGGGTACCCCATAACGGCACTGGGCACCCCATAATGGCACTGGATACCCCTAATGGCACTGGGCACCCCATAACGGCACTGGGCACCCCATAACGTGGCACTGGTCACCCCAAAGCTGATGTGTCCCCACCCCAGAGGCTCTTTGTGGTCCCCTCCACGGCGGCGCAGTCCCGCATCCCCTACGCCCGCGTCAGCCACCAGAAGTTCATGGTGACCGAGAAGGCAGCCTACATCGGTGAGGGGGGGGATGGGGGCTTCGGGGGGGCCGGGAGCGGGGCTCCACCGTTGGACCCCCATCTTTGGGTCCCCATATCCCACCGTCGGGACCCCGTACCCCAAATTGGGGTCCCGACATCTCTGTGTTCCCATACCCCAAGCTTGGGGTTCCCCCATTCCCACTGTTGGGTCCCCCAGCTTCGTGTCCCCATGCCCCATTTTTGTGTCCCCCCATCTTTGAGTCCCCCCACCTTTGTGTCCCCGCACCCCAACGTTGGGTCCCACCTTTGGGCCCCCCTACAGCCCAATTTTGGGTCTCCCCATCTTTGGGTCTCCCCACACCCCAACAATGGGTCCCACCTTTGGGTCCCCTCATACCCCAATTTTGGGTCCCCCCACCTCCCAATGTTGGGTCCCATCCTTGTGACCCCCCACCCCCCAGTTTTGGGTCCCACCTTTGGGTCTCCATACCCCAATTTTGTGTCCCCCCACCCCCCAATGCTGGGTCCCCCCTTTAGATTTCCCCATACCCCACCTGTGTCCCCCACCCCCCAGTTGGGCCACCCTTTGGTTCCCCATACCCATTTTGTGTCCCCCCAGCCCCCAACGTTGGGTCCCACCTTTGGGTCCCCCATACCCCAATTTTGTGTTCTCCCACCCCCCACAGTTGGGTCCCACCTTTGGGTCCCCCCATGCCCCAGTTTTGTGTCTCCCCGCCCCCCAGTTTTGAGTCCCACCTTTGGGTTCCCCCATGCCCCAATTTTGGGTCTCCCCAGCCCCCAACGTTGGCTCCCACCTTTGGGTTCTCCCACACCCCAATGTTGGGTCCCATCTTTGGGTCCCCATACCCCAATTTTGTGTCCCCCCACCCCTCAATTTTGGGTCTCCCCACTGCCCAGTGTTGGGTCCCATCCTTGTGTCCCCCCACCCCCCAGTTTTGGGTCCCACCTTTGGGTCCCCATACCCCAATTTTGTGTCCCCCCACCCCCCCACGTGCCCCCCACCTGTGTGCCCCCAGGTACCTCCAACTGGTCGGCCGATTACTTCCAGCGCACCGCAGGCTCAGCGTTGGTGCTGCAGCCCACCGGCTCGCCCCCCCCCCCCGGGGCGGAGCCCACCCTGCGGGCGCAGCTCCAGTCCTCCTTCGATCGGGACTGGGGGTCCCCGCACAGCATCGACATCGGGGACGCGGAGCGGTGGCAGAGGCACTGCGGCCCCCCCCCCGTGGGGACGTGGTGACACCCCCCCCCCCCCCACCCCGGGTTTTGGGTCCAGAACGCCCCGTTTTGGGGCTTTGGGTCGGGGTGAAGTGCTGATGGATGTGAGGTGGGAGATGGGGGGGTTTAAGTGGGGTCCCTACAGAGCGCCCATGGGGGGGGATGGGGGGATGTGGGTACATAGGGGGGACACTGGGGGACAATGGGGACATGGGGGGGTGGGTGGGGGCATGTGGGGGATTGGGAGAATTGGGGACAATGGGGACATGGGAGATGTGGGGGGACATGGGGGGACATTGGGGGACACATGGGGAGACATGGGGGGGGATGTGGGGGCAAGGGGGGGGATGTGGAGGACATTGGGGACACATGGGGACAGGGGGGGATGTGCGGGACATAGGGGGGACATTGGGGACACATGGGGACATGGGGGGGGGGGATTTGGGGGAAAGTGGGGGGTGTGGGGAATTGGGGACCATGGGGACATGGGGGGAGTGTGGGGAATAGGGGGGACATTGGGGACACATGGGGACATGGGGGGGTGGGGGGAATGGGGGGCTGTGGGGGCATGGGGGGGACACTGGGGACACATGGGGACGGATGTGGGGGCATGGGGGGACATTGGGGACATGGGGGGATGTGGGGAACATGTGGGGGACATTTGGGGACACATGGGGACATGGGAGGGGATGTGGGGGCAGGGGGGGGACATTGGGGACACATGGGGACATGGGGACGGATGTGGGGGCATGGGGGGGGCACGGGGACACGGGGCACCATGGAACCCAACGCCCACTGTCCCCATTCTCCCCGTGTCCCCAACACCCCATGACCCCAGTCTTCTCCCCATGGCCCCATATCTCCATGTCCCAATGTCCCATGTCCCCAAAGTTCTCCCAATGTCCCCACGTGTCCCAGGTCCAGGTCAACATCCCTTCCCAGTGTCCCCAGACCCACCTTTCCCATATGTCCCCATATCTCTACACCCCCAGTTTCCCCCCCATGTCCCCATAAGTCCCCAGATGTCCCCATATCTCTGTGCCCCCCCAATCTCCCCCCCATGTCCCCATATGTCCCCATATCGTGCCCCCAACTCCCCCGATGTCCCCATATTGTGCCCCCCAATCCCCCCAAGTCCCCCATGTCCCCAGATGTCCCCCAATCTGCCCCCAATCCCCCCCAATGTCCCCCACGTCCCCAGATGTCCCCACATGTTGCCCCAATCTCCCCCCCATCCCCATGGCCAGGTTGGGTCCTCCCCCCACCCACAGCCCCCACCCCACATCCACAGTGGGGCCGGGTGTCACACGGGTGTTTATTGGGGAATGGGGGGGGGGGGGGGGGGGGGTGATGCTTAAATTGGGGTAAAACACACCGAAAAAGGTTAAAAAGGGGGAAAGAACCCAAAGGATTAAAAGGGAGACAAGCGCCGCAGAGGCCGTGGGGGAAAAAAGAGTAAAAATGGGGGAGAAATGGGTAAAAAAAAGCTGAAAATGGGGGAAAAGCACCAAAAATGGCGAACGAGGGCGAAGAGCAGCAAAGGGGGGAAGGGGGGGGGGGGGGGGGGGGGAAGCCCCAAAGGTTTTAATGGGGGCAAAACCCCAAAAAATGATTAAAAGTGGGGGAGAAAAAAAAACCGTTGGGAAGGTTAAAATGAGGGAAAATCACTCAAAAAAGTTAAATGGGGGGAACACCCCCCCCCCCAAAAATAAGCGGAGCTCCGGGGGCCCCCCAGCTCACGGCTCCCCCCCAGGGGGGGGCTCAGCTCCACGCGGGGCAGACGGAAGCGGGGGGGGGGCAGCGTTGGGGACCCCCCCCTCAGCCCCACTTTGGGGACCCCCCACTTCCTCCCCCCCCCGTCGGCCTCCCCTTTGGCTTTAGAAAAGCCCAAAGGTGCCT
>JADANK010000557.1:0-53201 GCA_021292215.1 Lophura nycthemera
TTCGGCAGCGCCTCCGCTTCGAGCGTTCGGGTATTTCCGGAGAATCTCCGCCTCTATCGGCTTCGGGTGATGACGGAAAGAGACGAAGAGCGTTCGGTAATTTCCGTCACTTCAGCGTCGTCCTGGAGCGAAGCCGGAAATACCCGAACGTCGCTACCACGACATCGGCCGTTTCCGTTCGCGGACGGAAACAGCCGAGAGGAGCCGAACCCCTCCCCATCCCCACAACGATGAGGAGGGGCGGGGCTAAAGAGGGGAAACCCCCCGTTCGGTGGGCGTGGTCCTAATCGCAGGCCACGCCCTTTTGGTCCAAAGGGGCGGGGCTCGCTCAGGGCATGGAGGGACGGGGGGGGGGGGCGTTGGTTTTTGGGTTCCCCGAGGGCGATGCTGCGGGGATGGGGCGGGGGGGGGCAGCGAGGGGGAGGCGCGACACCCCCCAAAAATTATAAAGCTTTTTATTCCTAAAGAAGGCAGAGCGGAGATGAGACTCCTCAACTCATCCCCCCCCCCCCCACGAGTCCTCCTCCCTCCCCCCCCGTAGACCCCATCCTCCGGTGGTAGGGGGGGGAGAAATGGAAGCAGGGGGGGAGAGCGGAAAGGCGCACGGCCCCTTTAAATTTACCCAGGAGCCCTTCGAGGAGCCCCAGGGGCCCCACGACCGCGTCCCCACCCCGGCCGGCCCCTGCCCGCCGCCATGGAACCCCCGCGGCCGCTCCCGCACCCGGAGCCCGCAGGTGAGCGCCGACTCTACGGGGGGGGGAGGCGCGGGGAGCGCGGCCCCTTTAAGGACGCCCCCAAGGAACGGGAGCGGGGTTTCCCCCGGGCGCACAATGGGAGCGGCGTTGGCCCTTTAAGACGCCCCCCCCCCCCCCCACTTGGGAGAGCCCCCACTGCTTTGCCAGCACCGGGATGACCCCGGCCCTTTAAGATGCTCCTCCATCCCATTAAGGTGCCCGCATCAAATTTGGGATGGACGTCCCCGTGACTTTTTAAGGCGTCGCTGTCCCTTTAAGGTGCCCCCGCCGATTTAAGGCGACCCCCTCCCGTTCCGCCACCCTCGTCCCCTTTGAAATGCTCGCTGCCCCTTTAAGGGCCCCGCCCCTTTCACGCAGCCCCGCCTCTTTAAGTCTGGTGCCCCTTTAACACGCCCTGACCCTATAAGAACCTCTTTGCCCTTTTAAGATCCCCCCCCCCCGCGCCTTCGAGCCCCAAAGGCTTTTGACATCCCTGGCCCCTTTAAGAGCCCTCATTTGATTTCCCCCCAAAGAATTCCCATAAGGGAGCCCCCCCCCCGGTGCCCAGACACCCCCAAATCCCATCATTGGCTCCCATCCACGAGCCCCCTTTACATCCGTTTCAACATTTCCCAAAAGCTTCCATCACTGAAGACCCCCCCAAACACCCCATATTTGGGACCCCTAATACCTCCCCTCCCCCCCATACCCAGAAATCCTCATATTTGGGTCCCCCCCCATCCCTAGGGCTCTCCAAACCCCCCATATGTGGATTCCACAAGTGCTCCCATCACTGAGGAGCCCCCATTTCCCCCCATACGTGGCATCCCTAAGACCTCTGCTGCTTTGATCCCCCCCAAAAACTCCCCTAAGGGAGCCTCCCCCCGGTGCCCAGACACCCCCAAATCCCATCATTGGCTCCCATCCACGAGCCCCCCTTACATCCTGTTCAACATTTCCCAAAAGCCTCCATCACTGAAGACCCCCAAAGCAACCCAAATCCAAAGACCCCCCCCTCCGCCCATACCCAGAAATCCTCATATTTGGGTCCCCCCATCCCTAGGGCTCTCCAAACCCCCCATACGTGGATTCCACAAATGCTCCCATCACTGAGGAGCCCCCATTTCCCCCCATACGTGGCATCCCTAAGACCTCTGCTGCTTTGATTCCCCCCAAAAACTCCCCCCGGTGCCCAGACACCCCCAAATCCCATCATTGGCTCCCATCCACGAGCCCCCCTTACATCCTGTTCAACATTTCCCAAAAGCCTCCATCACTGAAGACCCCCAAAGCAACCTAAAGACCCCCCCTCCACCCATACCCAGAAATCCTCAAATTTGGGTCCCCCCCCATCCCTAGGGTTCTCCAAACCCCCCATACGTGGATTCCACAAATGCTCGCATCACTGAGGACCCCCATTTTCCCCCCCATACGTGGCATCCCCAACCCCTCTCCATCCTTGATTCCTCCTCCTACCCTCCCCATCACCTGACCCCCTGCACTCCTGCAGCCTCTCCACCGGGCCCGGGGGGGCAGCGGGGGGGCCGGCGGAGCACGGATCACTGTGAAGCACGGGCATCGCGCCCGGGTCGGAGCCGAATCCCGGGTCGGGACCACCGTCGTTATTACCATGAGCGTTGGAGAGCTGAATATTTGATGGAATTCAACGCGGCGAGGCACGGGATGCTCTGCATGGTCTGCGGGAGCGCCCTCGCCACCCTGAAGCTCAGCACCATCAAACGCCACATCCGTCAGAAGCATCCTTATTCCGGAGCTTGGGGGCCACGAGAGAAGCAGCTCATCCTCCGCTCCTGGGACGCTCACCTGGGGCCCCACGCTGACCCCGACGTGGTGCCGAGTGGCGGTCGTGGGCCAGGTACAGGCGGTGCAAGGGGGGGCTCTCAGTATGAGACCCCTTATCTTGGCCCCCTATAGCCGGGCCGTTGCCTCTTTAAGTTGTCCCCTTGCCCCATTGCTTTAACGCTAGGCAGACCATACCTGCCATCGCTCCTTTAACGTGGGAGCCTTATGATGAGGCCCCTTTTTGCGGGCTCCCCACCCCCGGTAACTATTGAGCCCTACCCCTTTTAAAGTTAGACGCTGCCCCTTTAAGGCAAGCCACGCCCCGATGGTGGCGGACCACGCCCACTTCCAGCAAGCCACGCCCCCAAGTCTGTTAGGCCCGGTGACACAAGACCACGCCCCTTTCGCGCGGCCACGCCCCGATGTCACAAGACCACGCCCCCTTCGCGCGGCCACGCCCACAGGCCATTAGGCCACGCTCCGATGTTACAAGACCACGCCCCCTTTCGAGCGGACACGCCCACCGATCAACTAGGCCACGCCCCCGTGGTGCCGGGCCACGCCTGCAGCTCCATCAGACCACGCCCAGTTCCACAAGCCACGCCCCCACCTCCGTTAGGCCCCGCCCTTCATCACCCTGACCACGCCCCCTCCTCTCCTTGGCCCCGCCCCCTCCCATCCCCAAAGCGTCCCCAGCCCACCGCCCCGTCCCGTCCCCAAAACGTCCCCGCTGTCCCCCATCCAGGCTGCCCGCCCCCTCCCCACCGCGAGGCGTTTCCGCCACGTGGGCAGAGGAACAAAGGGGGGGGGGGGATGTGGGGGCTGGATGTAGGGCGATGGGTGTGGACCTGGGGCGGGGGAGGACCGGCTGCGTGCCTCCTGGGGCGCTGCGTCGCTGCACTCGGGGACATCGGACCAGGCGCTGGGCGCGCACCTGCCGCCGACCTAGCCATCGGAGCCGCGAAAGGGGAGCGCTGCTGGAAAAAGGGAAAGGGGCCTGGGGGGACGGCACCGGGGAGGCACCGGGGAGGCGAGGGGAGACGCGACCGGCGGTTGAGATGGGAGGGGATTGGGGTGGTGGGGCGTCCGTGGGGACGGCGACAATGGGAGATGGGGGGTGAATGGGGACGTGGGGTGGGGGGGGTGGTGGGGACAGTGATGGGGATGTGGGACAATATGGGGATGTGGGGACAATATGGGGATGTGGGGACATGATGGGGTGGTGGGGATGTGGGGACAAGATGGGGATGTAGGGACAATATGGGGTGGGGGGATGTGGGGACAATATGGGGATGTAGGGACATGATGGTGGTGGGGACATTATGGGGTGGTGGGGATGTGGGGACATGATGGGGATGTAGGGACAATATGGGGTGGTGGGGATGTGGGGACAACATGGGGATGGAGGGACAATATGGGAGTGGTGGGGATGTGGGACAACGGGGATGAGGGACAATATGTGAGTGGTGGGATGTGGGGACAATATGGGATGTGGGGACAATATGGTGGTGGGACATATGGGTGGGGGGATGTGGGGACAATATGGGGATGTAGGGACAATATGGGGTGGTGGGGACTTGGGACAGGTGGGGTGGGGGGGACAAATGGGGTGGTGGGGACATGATGGGACGTGGGACAATATGGGGTGGTGGGGATGTGGGGACATTATGGAGTGTGGGGACATTATGGGTGGTGGGGATGTGGGGACAATATGGGGATGTAGGGACAATATGGGGACGTAGGGACAATACGGGGTGGTGGGGACAATATGGGGATGTGGGGACAATATGGAGATGTGGGGACATGATGGGGTGGTGGGGATGTGGGGACAGTATGGGGGGTGGGGATGCTGCGGGGGGGTGGAGTGGGTCAGGGGGTAGGGGGGGTCCAGCTGAGGACAGGACGGGGATCTGTCTGTCCCCATCGGCAGCCCCCAGCCCCACAGAGGAGGAGGAGGTGGAGGCTGAAGCAGCAGAGGCTGTGGGGACGGAGTGGGGGACGTAGGGGCCACCCCCTCCTTGAGGACCCCCCCCCCCGAGCCCTGGTGAGGTGGGGACAAACGGACAAGATGGACAGGGGAGGGGGCATCCGTTAGCCGCCCCCCAAAGTGTCCCCTGTTGGTCTCCTCGAGTGGCAGCACTCCCCAACGTGCCACCAGCCCCCAAAGGGTCCCCCAACGTGTCCACCAACCCCCAAAAGATCCCCCAATACCACCAACCCCCAAAGGGTCCCCCAACACGTCACCAACCCCCAAAGGATCCCTCAACGTGCCACCAACCCCCAAAAGGGTCCCTCAATGTGTCACCAACCCCCAAAAGGGTCCCCCAGTGTGTCACCAATCCCCAAAGGATCCATCAATATGTCACCAACTCCCAAAGGGTCCCGCAGTGCCACCAACCCCCAAAGGATCCATCAATGTGCCACCAACCCCCAAAAGGGTCCCTCAATGTGTCACCAACCCCCAAAGGGTCCCTCAACATGTCACCAACCCCCAAAAGGGTCCCTCAGTGTCATCAACCCCCAAAAGGTTCCCCAGTGTGTCACCAACCCCCAAAGGATCCATCAATGTGCCACCAACCCTCAAAGGGTCCCCTGACATGTCACCAACCCCCAGAAGGTCCCCCAACAGGGTCCTTCAGTGTGTCATCAACCCCCAAAAGGTCCCCCAACGTGTCACCAACCCCCAAAGGGTCTCCCAACCCCAAAGGGTCCCCCAATGTGCCACCAACCCCCAAAGGGTCCCCCAACGTGCCACCACCCCCCAAAAGGGTCCATCCCTCAGTTTGTCACCAGCCCCCAAAGGGTCCCCCAACCCCCAAAAGGTCCCCCAACCCCCAAAGGGTCCCCCAATGTGTCACCAACCCCCAAAGGGTCCCCCAACGTGCCACCAACCCCCAAAGGGTCCCTCAATGTGCCCCCACCGTGTCCCCTCCTGCTGTCACCACTCCCCCCCCCGCCCTGTGTGTCCCCTGTGCCCCCCCCCCCTTATTTATGCGCCCCGTTTTTCATTTTTATGCCCCATTTTTGTAAGCAAAGTTCCTTCAATAAACCCAACCCAACGAGGAGCAGAGGATGTGGGGACACCCAAACAAAACGGCCCGGAAGCTCCCATCTGTCATGGTGATTTATTTGACCCCCCCCCCCTTTTGCCGAGACCGGCTCACGCCACGGGGAGGATGGGGGGGGGGGGGGGGGAAAAACGCCACTTTTTTTCTTTTGGTGGGGGGGGGGTTTATGGGATTAGGGGCACCCCCCTGTGCTCAGTGTACGGGGGGTGTGACAGAGGAAAGGGGGGGGGAACAGACACAGAGCCATTTTGGGGATGCGAGGGGGGGCCGTGCCCCCTACCCGGTTTTACAGCAGTTACAGACATTTCACTTCATTAACATTAAAAAAAAAGTATTGGGGGGGGGGGGGGGGGAAAGAACGAGCGGGGATGGGGGGGAGACCCCTGAGGGGGGGGGGGGGATTTGGGGGTTTGGACCTTCCCCCCCAGAGGCCAAGTCCAAAGCTGAGGTGGAGGAGATGGATGCCACCGTAGGACGGCTGAGGGGGGGGGGGAAAATGGGAGCACAATGAGGGGTGGGGGTGATACCCCAGTATTTTATTCCCCCCACCCCCCAACCTTAGCTCTGGGTTCATTCTGGCTTCTTCTTGGCCAGGCCTGGGAGCTTCGCTTGGACCCTGGGGGGGAGAGGAGAGAGGTGAGATTGAGGGGGGGGGGGCTGTGGTGACACAGAGGGGAGGGGGGAGGGATGCACACTCACTTTGCAATGAGGGACTTGGTCTGCTCACGGGCGATGCCCACGTAGTGGTCGATCTGTACCTGGGGGGGGGAGGGCAAAAATGGGGGGTGTCAGGTGGAGGGGGGGGTCCTGGCTGCTCCCCGACCCCATTTTTGGGGTCTCCTCCTTCCCCTGTTTGGGGATCTCACCCCCAATTTGGGGGTTTCTCCCCATTTTGGGGTCTCACCTTGTTCTTCTCGTAGATGGGTGGGAGGGTGAAGGCCAGCAGCTCAGCTGTGGGATGAGAAATGGGGTCAGCACCCGCTTGGGGGGGGGGGGGGGAGGGAAACACACGGCTCCCTAATGAAATCCAGCTTGTTAATTTGGGGAGGGGTCTTACCAAGGATGAGGAGGGTGATGCCGTTGAAGACAGCTCCCACGTAGGTCATCAGCCACATGGCCACGGCCAGCTGGGGACAGATTGGGGACAGTGAGGTTCTAGGGCTTTTTTTGGGGGGGGTCTTCTGGGGGGTTTTGGGGGGGGGAGGGTGGGGGTCACACACCTTCAGCGAGTCCACCAGGTCCTCCACAAGGAAGAGGCGGAGCAGCAGCCTCAGCGCGTGGTTGACGTGGGCCATGGCAGCAGTGGCATGGCTCTGGAAGGCCTCGGGGGACAAGGTGACATCGAGCTCCAGGTAGGCCCTGGTGAGGGTGGGACACGTGGGGACAGAGGGACATGGGGTCACTACAAGGGTGGCAGCATGGAGTGTCATCTCCGTCGTCACCACGGGTGATGCCATCCCCATGGGTGCCAAAACAACCCCTAGAGGTGCCACCTCCATTGTCCCCATGGGTGATACCATCCCTAGAGGTGCCACCACAACTCCCAGAGGTGCCACCTCCATCGTCCCCATGGGTGATGCCAGCCCCAGAGGTGCCACCACAACCCCCAGAGGTGCCACCTCCATCATCCCCATGGGTGATGCCATCCCCAGAGGTGCCACCACCATCGTCCCCACGGGTGATGCCATCCCCAGAGGTGCCACCTCCATTGTCCCCATGGGTGATACCATCCCCAGAGGTGCCACCACCATCGTCCCCATGGGTGACACCATCCCCAGAGGTGCCACCATCATCGTCCCCATGGGTGATGCCATCCCCATGGGTGCCAAAACAACCCCTAGAGGTGCCACCTCCATTGTCCTCATGGACAATACCATCCCTAGAGTTGCCACCACAACCCCCAGAGGTGCCACCACAACCCCCAGAGGTGCCACCTCCATTGTCCCCATGGGTGATGCCATCCCCAGAGGTGCCACCACAACCCCCAGAGGTGCCACCTCCATTGTCCTCATGGGTGACACCATTCCTAGAGATACCACCACCATCATCCCCATGGGCAATACCGCCCCTAAAAGTGCCACCACAACCCCCAGAGGTGCCACCTCCATTGTCCTATGGGTGACGCCATCCCCAGAGGTGCCACCACAACCCCCAGAGGTGCCACCTCCATCGTCCCCATGGGTGATGCCATCCCCAGAGGTGCCACCACAACCCCCAGAGGTGCCACCTCCATCGTCCCCATGGGTGACACCATTCCTAGAGATGCCACCTCCATTATCCCATGGGCAATACCACCCCTAAAAGTGCCACCACAACCCCCAGAGGTGCCACCTCCATTGTCCCATGGGTGACACCATTCCTAGAGATGCCACCACCATCATCCTCATGGGCAATACCACCCCTAAAAGTGCCACCACAACCCCCAGAGGTGCCACCTCCATTGTCCCATGGGTGACACCATTCCTAGAGATGCCACCACCATCATCCTCATGGGCAATACCACCCCTAAAAGTGCCACCACAACCCCCAGAGGTGCCACCTCCATTGTCCCATGGGTGATGCCATCCCTAGAGATGCCACCTCCATCATCCTCATGGGTGACATCATCTCAGAGGTGCCACCTCCACTGTCCCCATGGGTGATACCATCCCCAGAGGTGCCACCTCCATTGTCCCATGGGTGACACCATCCCCAGAGGTGCCACCACCATCATCCCCATGGGTGACACCATCCCCAGAGGTGCCACCACCATCGTCCCCATGGGTGATGCCATCCCCATGGGTGCCAAAACAACCCGCAGAGGTGCCACCTCCATCGTCCCCATGGGTGACACCATCCCCAGAGGTGCCACCACCATCGTCCCCATGGGTGACACCATCCCCAGAGGTGCCACCATCATCGTCCCCATGGGTGATGCCATCCCCATGGGTGCCAAAACAACCCCTAGAGGTGCCACCTCCATTGTCCTCATGGACGATACCATCCCTAGAGTTGCCACCACAACCCCCAGAGGTGCCACCACAACCCCCAGAGGTGCCACCTCCATCGTCCCCAGGGGTGATGCCATCCCTAGAGGTGCCACCACAACCCCCAGAAGTGCCACCTCCATCATCCTCATAGGTGACACCATTCCTAGAGATGCCACCTCCATCATCCCATGGGCAATACCATCCATAGAGGTGCCACCACAACCCCAGAGGTGCCACCTCCATTGTCCCCATGGGTGATACCATCCCCACAAGTGCCACCACAACCCCCAGAGGTGCCACCTCCATTGTCCCATGGGTGATGCCATCCCTAGAGATGCCACCACCATCATCCTCATGGGTGACACCATCTCAGAGGTGCCACCACCGTCGTCCCCATGGGTGATGCCATCCCCAGAAGTGCCACCACAACCCCCAGAGGTGCCACCTCCATTGTCCCATGGGTGATGCCATCCCTAGAGATGCCACCTCCATCATCCTCATGGGTGACACCATCCCCAGAGGTGCCACCTCCATCGTCCCCATGGGTGACACCATCCCCAGAGGTGCCACCACAACCCCCAGAGGTGCCACCTCCATCATCCCCATGAGTGACACCATCCCCAGAGTTGCCACCACCCTCCCTGAAGCTGCCCACTACCGCTGCAATGTGTGCCACCCCCCCTCCCCCTCACCCCAGGGGTCTCACCTGAAGGGATGCCCCTCCTCAGACTTCTGCACGGCCTGGATGACCGACTTGTAGACACGGAAGCTGATGGTGACAGAAAGCAGGGCCAGCACCAGGTAAGCCACCACGCTGACCACGCTGAAGGCAGCCAAGGACAGCAGCAGCAGCAGGCTGGAAGCAAACACCAAGCCGCTCCTCCTCACGTCCCTCCAGAAGATCAGGTCGTGCACTGCAGGAACAGGAACACGGCGTGGGTCCCCTCTGTGTCCCCTCCCCAGCTTCCCATCCTCGAGCCCTCCGTCTCACAGGATCACAAGGGTTGGAAGGGAGCTCAAGGATCACGAATCTCCAACCCCTGCCACATGCAGGGCCACCAACCTCCACATTTCACAGCAGCCCAGGCTGCTCAGGTCCACATCCAACCTTGCCTTCAACACCTCCAGGGATGGATGGGGCATCCACAGCCTCACTGGGCAGCTGTTCCAGCACCTCACCACTCTCATATCAAACAACTTCCCCCCCTGGACATCCAACCTCAATCTTCCCTCCCTCAACTTCCAACCATTTCCCCTTATCCTGCAGTTATCGACCCTTCTCAACCCATCTCACGCCCTCCATTTTGTCCTGTACGTTCATTAACGCAGCTGCTCGTTAGCATGGCAGCTCATTAAGGGCTCCACAAAGCTACGAAGGGAATCACAGCACGTCTGGCCCACAAAACAACCCACAAAAATGGGGGGTTTTGTCAAAATTGTCCTCCCAACCCTACGCCTCCCAATCCCCACGTCCTCCCAACACCAACTCCTGTTTTATGCCATCCCTTCGTTAACGAAGCTGCTCATTAAGAGCTCAACAAAGCTGTCATTGGGGGAGCCAGCTCCCCATCTTACGTTCTACCCCAAATAATCCCATTTTTGTCACCAAAAGCTTTCACCCAACCTCACATGCTCCCAACCTCGCATCCTCCATTTGGCGTCTTCCATTTTGCAAGGCCCGCTCGTTAACGGGGCGGCTCATTAACAGGGTGGCTCATTAATGGGGTGGCTCATTAAGGGCCCCACAAAGCTACAAAGGGAATTGCAGCACGTTTTGCCCACAAAACAACCCACAAAAATGGGGGTTTTTGTCAAGAGCGTCCACTCAACCCTACGTTTCCCAATCCCCACGTCCTCCCAACACCAACTCCTGTTTTATGCCATCCCCTCGTTAACGAAGCTGCTCATTAAGAGCTCAACAAAGCTGTCATTGGGGGAGCCAGCCCCCCATCATACGTTCTACCCCAAAAATCCCATTTTTGTCACCAAAAGCTTTCACCCAACCTCACACGCTCCCAACCCCGCATCCTCCATTTGGCGTCTTCCATTTTGCAAAGCCCACTCGTTATTGGGGTGGCTCATTAATGGGGTGGCTCATTAATGGGGCGGCTCATTAATGGGGCGGCTCATTAAGGGCTCCACAAAGCTACAAAGGGAATCACAGCACGTTTGGCCCACAAAACAACCCACAAAAATGGGGGGTTTTGTCAAAATCGTCCTCCCAACCCTACGTCTCCCAATCCCCACGTCCTCCCAACACCAACTCCTGTTTTATGCCATCCCTTCGTTAACGAAGCTGCTCATTAAGAGCTCAACAAAGCTGTCATTGGGGGAGCCAACCCCCCATCATACATTCTACCCCAAATAATCCCATTTTTGTCACCAAAAGTGTTCTCCCAACCTCACATGCTCCCAACTTCACATCCTCCATTTGGCGTCTTCCATTTTGCAAAGCCCTCTCGTTAATGGGGCGGCTCATTAACGAGGTGGCTCGTTAACATGGCAGCTCATTAAGGGCTCCACAAAGCTACAAAGGGAATCGCAGCACGTTTTGCCCACAAAACAACCCACAAAAATGGGTTTTTTTGTCAAGAGCGTCCACTCAACCCTATGCCTCCCAATCCCCACGTCCTCCCAACACCAACTCCTGTTTTATGCCATCCCTTCGTTAACGAAGCCGCTCATTAAGAGCTCAACAAAGCTGTCATTGGGGGAGCCAGCTCCCCATCTTATCTTCTACCCCAAAAAATCCCATTTTTGTCACCAAAAGCTTTCACCCAACCTCACATGCTCCCAACTTCACATCCTCCATTTGGCGTCTTCCATTTTGCAAAGCCTGCTCGTTAATGCAGTGGCTCATTAACAAGGTGGCTCATTAAGGGCTCCACAAAGCTACGAAGGGAATCACAGCACGTTTTGCCCACAAAACAACCCACAAAAATGGGGGTTTTTGTCAAAACCATCCTCCCAACCCTACACTCCTCCCAATCCCCACGTCCTCCCAACACCAACTCCTGTTTTATGCCATCCCTTCGTTAACGAAGCTGCTCATTAAGAGCTCAACAAAGCTGTCATTGGGGGAGCCAGCTCCCCATCTTACGTTCTACCCCAAAAAATCCCATTTTTGTCACCAAAAGTGTTCTCCCAACCTCACATGCTCCCAACTTCACATCCTCCATTTGGCGTCTTCCATTTTGCAAATCCCGCTCGTTAATGGGGTGGCTCATTAACATGGCAGCTCATTAAAGGCTCCACAAAGCTACGAAGGGAATCAGCAGCACGTTTTGCCCACAAAACAACCCACAAAAATGGTTTTTTTTGTCAAGAGCGTCCACTCAACCCTATGCCTCCCAATCCCCACGTCCTCCCAACACCAACTCCTGTTTTATGCCATCCCTTCGTTAACGAAGCCGCTCATTAAGAGCTCAACAAAGCTGTCATTTAGGGTCTCATCCCCTAAATGACACCACGGTGCTATTTTTTTATTTTTTTCTTAACCAAAAACCACATTTTATCACCTAAAAGCATCTCTCCAACCCTCCGCCTTCCCAACCCATCCTCCATTTTGTGCTGTCAGCTCGTTAACGCAGCTGCTCATTAAAAACCTCAACACAGCACCCTTAATTGAGGAGTCACCTCCCCACTGCCAAGGAGTTCTTTGCCCCACAGCATTGCTTTTTCCACCTCTAACCCTCAGTTTCCCCCCCTGGGCTGGATGGGGTTGTGAGGGGTCCCAGCCCCTATAAGTTAACCTCAAAGATCCCTTCCAACCCCCACCACTCTGATGGAGAAAATTTGCCCCAAATCTGTGTTTTTTTCCACCAAAACCAAGAGCGTGTGACCGGTGCACAATATGGGGGGGCATTCTGCCCGTTCCCGTGGATTTGAGCCAAAATCTGTGAGTTTAGGGCAATGTTTTGGGATGGGAAAAGCGTTACCTGCAAGGGGTGGGAGCAGGCGGGGGGTCCCGGGTGGGGTGGGGGGTCCTGGGGGGGTCTCCATTGCTTCCCGCAGCGCCCGCAGCGTCACCTGCTCCATGTCTGGAGGGGTTGTTTTGGGGGGGATCGCTTTTGGGGGCGTTCCTTTTAGGTTGAGGGGACCCCAGACCCTTCTGATCAGGAAGGGTTTCCATTGGCACAACCCAAGCGCGTGGTTGTGGTTCTGGTGCTGATTCCATCTCTATGGGAAGGCTTTTCATTGGAACCACTGAGCTGCCTCCCTGTGGTTCTGGTTCTGATTCCATCTCTATGGGAGGGCTTTTCATTGGAACCACTGAGCTGCCTCCCTGTGGTTCTGGTTCTGATTCCATACCTATGGGAAGGCTTTTCATTGGAACCATTGAGCTGCCTGGCTGTGGTTCTGGTTCTGATTCCACGCTTATGGGAAGGCTTTTCATTGGAACCACTGAGCTGCCTGGCTGTGGTTCTGGTTCTGATTCCACACCTATGGGAAGGCTTTTCATTGGAACCACTGAAACACCTCGCTCTGGTTCTGGTTGATTCCACCTCTATTGGAAGGCTTTTCATTGGAACGACTGAAACACCTCGCTCTGGTTCTGGTTCTGATTCCACCTCTATGGGAAGGCTTTTCATTGGAACCACTGAAACACCTCGCTCTGGTTCTGGTTCTGATTCCACCTCTATGGGAAGGCTTTTCATTGGAACCACTGAAACACCTCGCTGTGGTTCTGGTTCTGATTCCACCTCTATTGGAAGGCTTTTCATTGGAACCACTGAAACACCTCGCTCTGGTTCTGATTCCACCTCTATTGGAAGGCTTTTCATTGGAACGACTGAAACACCTCGCTCTGGTTCTGGTTCTGATTCCACCTCTATGGGAAGGCTTTTCATTGGAACCACTGAAACACCTCGCTGTGGTTCTGGTTCTGATTCCATACCTATGGGAAGGCTTTTCATTGGAACCACTGAAACACCTCGCTCTGGTTCCGGTTCTGATTTCACATCTCTGGTAGGGCTTTCCATTGGAACCTCAGAGCTGCCTCGCCGTGGTTCTGGTTCTGATTCCACATCTCTGCCATGGCTTTCCATCGGAACCACTGAAATGCCTCGCTGTGGTCCTGGTTCTGATTCCACATCTCTGGCAGGGCTTTCCATCGGAACCACTGGCTGTGGTTCTGGTTCTGATTCCACACCTCTGCCAGGGCTTCCCATCGGAACCACCGAAACGCCTCGCTGTGGTTCTGCTGCTGATTCCACACCACCACCTCCTACACGAGGGGCTTCCATCGGCACATCCGACCCACCACCACGGCGCTGCGGTGCCGGCAGGGACGCCGTGCCATCACCTCTCTCCCCATCATCCTCAATCACGGTATCATCAGAATCCCCCGAGCTATCATCGCCCGGCGGCGGCCCATCGCCGCGTTCCACCCAGTCCCAGCTCAGCAGCTCGCTGGTGAAGCTGTGCATCTCCCTCACGCATTTGGACACCTCTTCCAAAGCCGCCGCCGTCCCCGAGCTCTGCCGGCACAACGCCGGGCTTTTGGCGATGCTGGCGACGCCGCGTGGTTTGGTGGTGAAGTCGCAGATTTGATCCTCTGGGATTTGGCTGAGAGCTGCTCTCTCCCCCAGCAGAGCCGCCGCGTATTCCCTGTCGAAGGCTGCACGGTCCAGCACCAATTCGAAGGGTGATTCGGGGGAATCCTTCTCTTTTTGGGGTTCCCCTTGCGAGGAGGAGGAGGAAGAGGAGGAGGAGAACGGGACGAAGGCTTCGGGGCTCGAAGGCCGGAGGGGGGGTTTCCCTTTCCCCTCGCTGCCCCCCGATGCGGCCTCACTCGCTGGTGGGGGAGAAACTCAGCTGCTGTTAGGGCAAGCGGCATGCGGGGGGCAAGCAGGCACCCCCCCCTCCCCAATGTCCCCCTATTTTGGGGACCCTCCCACGAACAGCGTGGCCATGCGAGCGGATAACAGCGCCAGTGCTTTCATCTCCATCTTCCATTTAGGGCTGAAAATGCCTGGGTTGGGTTCGGAGCTCGGGGTCCTGGCTACAGAGATAAGATGTGACCCTAATGTGGTTTCTAATTCTTTTTTTTTTTTCCACCATCCGGACCCAAATCTGCCTCCCTAAGTGGGTAAACGGTGTGGTTTGGGGCTGGTGTCCCCAAAAGCCAGGTTTTGGGGTGAGGGTGTGGGGTTTTGGGAGGGGGTCTTCGTGGCGCGGTGGGGTCCTGGTGTCCTTTTGTCCTCAGCAGGGATGAGCGTGCAAAGCAAGGCAGCAGCAGCAGCAAGGCACAGCAGCTCAGAAACGGGCAGATTTGGTTAAAAAGAAGGCAAAGAGCAGAATTAAAAAAAAAAAAAATGTGGGGTTTTTTTTGAAAACATCGAATTTGAGGCTGGAACCGAGGTGGTTTTGGGATATGTTTCACTTTCCCTCAGCTGCCAGCGCTGAGAATTGAAGTTGGGGATCCCCGCTGTGAGGCATCCCCGAGTTCCAGCATCATTCCCCAGTTTTCCACCCCAAAAAAAAAAACAACCCCACATTTTTTTCTTCTGCAAAGGAAGCAGAAAAGGAGAGACTTGCCTGGTGAAGCCGCAAAGAGAGAGACAGGCTGGGAGGAAGAAACAAGGGGATCTGCAAGAGAATACAGAGGGTGAGAGCTCCGGAAACGCCGCTGCCCCACATCTCATCACCCCCCAGCCCTGGAGGGGGGGGAGGGGGTCACTGCGGGATGGGGCTGCTTGGTGTCACCAGCACAGCAATGTTGGCACAGCCAGAGCAGAGCGAGGAGTGAATCCCAGAGCAAAAGGCCTTTCTTTGCACGGTTTTGGGGTGAAATCCCTGAAATTCAGGGGAAAAAAAGGCTTTGAGGAAAAGAGGATTGCACCCACCCGGCCACCCTCACCCTTCACATCCTCTTTTTGGGACCCTGCCTTGGGGCACAGCTCTGTGCAAGCCTTCCTCCTCCTCTTCCTCCTCCCGCTTTGGTTTCCAGTTCCTGTATCAGCATTGTTCCAGCACTCTTCTTCGCTCCTCGTTTCAGGCTCTGCTCCCCATCTTCCTCCTCGTTTCAGGCTCTGCTCCCCATCTTCCTCCACGGCCATTTCAGGGCAGTGATCCCCATTCCACAACACACAGCTTTCTGTGCCTTCCTCCTCCTCTTCCTCCAGCATTTTGGGGAGGGGGGGATGTGCTCATCCCCACATTTGTGTACAGCACTTTATTGCCTTCCTCCTCTTCCTCCTTCTCTAGGGCCATTTTGGGGTCTGGTCCCTTTCCCTCCTTCAGAACCATTTTGGGGTCTGGTCCCTCTTCCTCCTTCAGAACCATTTTGGGGTCTGGTCCCTTTTCCTCCTTCAGAGCCATTTTGGGGTCTGGTCCCTTTCCCTCCTTCAGAGCCATTTTGGGGTCTGGTCCCTCTTCCTCCTTCAGAACCATTTTGGGGTCTGGTCCCTTTCCCTCCTTCAGAACCATTTTGGGGATCTGGTCCCCATCTTTCTCCTCCTCCTTCATCACCATTTTGGGCTGCGGTCCCCATTCTCTCCTCTTCCTCAGCCCCCATTTCTGGCTTCAATCCCAAATGGAGTTGCTGCACCGGCCCCAAAAATCTTCCTCCTCCCTGGAGCCACGTCGGGGCTCAGTGCCCATTCCCTCCTCCCACCCACACAGAGCAGGTTTTCCCAGCCTTCGTTAATGACTGCTAACGAGGATGACGACAAAAAGACCTGCAAGCACTGCTTTCTTTGTACCCCAAAACATTACGGGGCACGACATCTCCAGTTTCCCTTTTTTGGAGTGTCTCAAAGCAGTGGTTTTTCACCTCAAACTGCTGCTCAGCACAAAACTTACAACTTCCTCCAGGTGACACCCAGCTTTGACCAAACCGTGGGGTTTTTCTTTGTTGGTTTTTTCGTTGTTTTTTTTTAACCTCTGGGGTGCTGTTCCTATGGGGGCTCGAGGTGTGATGTAAGCTTAACGTGAACCAACAGTGTGTGATTACAGCTGGGAAAGCAAATAGGAATCCTGGGCTCCATCATCAGCAGAGGGGTGGCCAGCAGGAAAGGGAGGTGATTTTTCCCCCCTCTATTCTGCTCAGATGTGAGGCCACATCTGGACAGGGTTGGGGTTCCCAATACAGGAAAGACAGAGAGCTGTTGGAGAGGGTCCAGATGAAGATGATCAGGGGGCCATAAAGATAACTGGGGGGCCATAAAGGCAATCAGGGGGCCACAAAGATGATTAAAAGGGCCATAAAGATGATCAGGGGGCTGCAGCACCTCCCCTATGAGACAGGCTGAGGGAGCTGGGCTTGTTCAGCCTGGAGAAAAAAGAAGGCTGCTGGGTGAGCTCATTGCAGCCTTCAGTACCTAAAGGGAGCCTACAAACAGGAGGGGAATCAACTCTTGGAAAGGGGAGATGACAGCAGGACGAGGAAACGGTCTGAAGTTGACTGAGGTTGGATGTCAGGGGGGAAGTTGTTTGATATGAGAGTGGTGAGGTGCTGGAACAGCTGCCCAGAGAGGCTGTGGATGCCCAGTCCATCCCTGGAGGTGTTCAAAGCCAGGTTGGATGGGGATCTGAGCAGCCTGGGCTGCTGTGAAATGTGGAGGTTGGTGGTCCTGCGATGTTGGGGGGGGGGGTTGGAGATTCGTGATCCTTGTGGTCCCTTCCAAACCTGATCATTCTGTGATTCTGTGATGTGCCACAACGGAGGGGGTGCTGCTCCTATGGGGTGCTGCTCCTATGGGGTGTTGCTCCTATGGGGTGTTGCTCCTATGGGGTGCTGCAGGGGCAGCGTGAAGGAAATGCTGCTGGATCCACCCCTGGATGTACGATGACCCCCCCGCCACCCCCCTCAGACAAGAGTGATGCTATCAAAGATGGGAAAAATAAAAAATAAAAGAAGGTTTCGAAGGGAAAAAAAAAAAAAAACCAGCAAAAAAAAAAACCCAAAAAACCCACAGGATTTAGTGGAGAAAAAACAGGATTTTGAGGCTCCGTGGTGGCACCGTGTGAACAAAGCACCCCTTCAGCTGGGCTGAAAACGGGATGTTTTCCCTACACCTCAGCAAACCCCCCCCTCCACCAGGTCCCTTTCTGTGCTTCTTTCCTCTCCCTTCAGGCTTCACCTGATGCTGTCGTTGTCGTGTTGTTTCCCCCCCCCTTCCTTTTCCCTCCCCCCCCCCCCCCCCACGCCCAGCAGCATCTGCAGTGCAGATCCGGACAATGGCGCACGCCTTTGTCATCAGCTGTCCCTCCTGGTGACATCCCAGCACTCTGCTGGCACGAAGGGGGGCTTTGGGGAGGGGGAAAGAAGGGGAAGGGGGCTCCCTTTGTGTCCCTCAAATCCTCATTCTGAATCCTTTCCATCCCTTCGTCAAAACCCAAATCCGAGCTCCCCCCCCCAAAAAAAAGAGCCCTAAAAGATCCCGTTTCCATCATTTTAAACCCAGATTCCAGAGCTGAGCCCACAAAAGGCCTCCCCCCATTCCCCCCCACCAATGTCTGAACCCCCAAAATTCACACCTGAGCCACAAAAAAAAGAAAAAGCCTCCCGTGTCATCACCCCTAAAAACACCCCCAAAAAACGCCCGAATCCCCCACATCCCAACCCCAAAAAGCATCACCAGCAACTCAAAAACTCCATGCCTACAACAAAAGCCCACGTTTACACCCCGAGGCTCACATTTAAGCCCCAAATCCCACATTTCTCCCCACCTGCGCCCTGGATTTGAGCCCCAATGGCCTCAGCCTCCTCATCTGCACCACCAAAATCCCCTTTTTTCCTTGCCCCAAATCCCCACTTTTCGCCCTAAATCTCACATTTATGCCCCAGGTTTCCGCATATGAGCCCCAAGTTCCCACATCTGAGCCACCAAAGGCCTCATTCTCTTTACCCACACCCCAAAATCCCACATTTATGCCATCCAAAACCCATTTACGTCCACCTGTCCCTTTTATTTGAGCCTTAAGGCCGCAATTCTCCTCACCCACACCCCAAAATCCCACAATTTAACCCCCAAAATCCCCCATTTATGCCCTCCAAACCCCGTTGATGTCCCTCTGCCTCTTCAATTTCAGCCTTAAGGCCGCAATTCTCCTAACCTACCCCCCAAAATCCCACATTTTAACCCCAAATCCCACATTTATGTTCTCCAAACCCTGTTGATGCCCATCTCTCTCTTCAATTTCAGCCTTAAGGCCTCAATTCTCCTCACCCACACCCCTAAATCCCACAATTTAAACCCCAAATCCCACATTTATGCCCTCCAAACCCCATTTACATCCACCTGTCCCTTTTATTTGAGCCTTAAGACTACAGTTCTCCTCACCTACTCCCAAAATCCCACATTTTAACCCCAAATCCCACATTTATGCCCTCCAAAACCCATTGATGTCCACCTGCCTCTTTGATTTCAGCCTCAAGGCCTGCAATTCTCCTCACCTACCCCCAAAATCCCACATTTATGCCATCCAAACCCCATTTAGATGCCCACCTGTTCCTTTTATTTGAGCCTCAAGGCCACAATTCTCCTCACCTCACACCCCAAAATCCCACAATTTAACCCAAAATCCCACATTTATGCCCTCCAAACCCCATTTACATCCACCTGTCCCTTTTATTTGAGCCTTAAGGCTACAATTCTCCTCACCTACACCCCAAAATCCCACAATTTCAACCCCAAAATCCCACATTTATGCTCTCCAAACCCCATTGATGTCCACCTGTCCCTTTTATTTCAGCCTTAAGGCCACAATTCTCCTCACCCACCCCCAAAATCCCACAATTTAACCCCAAAATCCCACATTTATGCCCTCTAAACCCCAATGATGCCCACCTGTTCCTTTTATTTCAACCTCAAGGCCGCAATTCTTCTCACCTACCCCCAAAATCCCACATTTTAACCCCAAAATCCCACATTCATGCCCTCCAAACCCCATTGATGTCTATCTGTCTCTTTAATTTCAGCCTTAAGGCCGCAATTCTCCTCACCCACACCCCAAAATCCCACCTTTTAACCCCCAAACCCCACATCCGAGCCCCCAAACCCCACATTCACACCTCCAAAGGCCTCGCTCTCCTCACCCACCCCACAAACCCCATTCACACCCCCAAAATCCCACATTTCCTCCCCCAGACTCCACACGCAGGCCTCACAAAGGCCCAGCCGGGCCCGTTCCCCTTTCCTCCCTTCATCCCGCCTCTTACCGGCACAAGCCGGAGTTCCGTGCCTCCTGCAGGCCGACCCGGTTGGCTCGGAAGGAGCCGAGGAGGAGGAGACGAACGGGGATTGAGCGGCAGGGTCGGCCATGGCGGCGGCGGCGGAGCCTCAGCGCGGAGCGTCCGTCCGCGACGGCGGCCACTCAACGACTGCGACCGGGGGCGGGGCGGGGCGGCGGCGCGCAGCCACTGCGCATGCGCCAAACCTCCGCGCCGTGCGCAGAGACCCGCCGCGCATGCGCGGCCCCACCCACCCGCCTCTCGGCCGCGCTGCGCATGCGCAAAAAACAAAACCGCGCCTCTTCACGTGATCCGCCCCGCCCCGCATGGCGTTGTCATGGCGCCCCGCGCGCGGGGGTTGATGGGAGATGTAGTTCGGCAGGCCGCACGCCATTGGAGAACCTGCGGGCGGTGGGATCCTGCAGGGCTACGTGCTGCAGGGAGGGCCGCAGGGGGCCTGTTGGCCTCTCTATGGATGAAGCAGCACTGCGAAGCGCTTTAGTTGCCTACGCTTTTGTTTTTTTTTTTTCTTCTATGGGGTACAGAATGGCTCTACGGCCCTGCAGAGAGCTGAGAGGATTTTCCAGCAGGAGAACGCAGCTATAAGCTGTTCAATAAAAGTGAGTGCGAGCTGTAAAGCGCTCCGCATAGGAGACGCGTGTGTTTTCTACACACGTGATGCTACAGGAGCTCTTCTGTAGGAGGCAGAGGCCATAGAGCGCCCCCCAAGGAGTGTAGAGCGCCGCGCAGCCGTTCTCGCTTGTAGAGCGCCCCCTTCCGGCTGGGAGGTCCCGCCCCAGAGGTCCCAGGGGGGAAGGGGCGGAGACATTAAAGTCACGTGGTCCGCCCGTCCCGCCGCACGAATGAGTCACGCGGGCCCGGCCCCCATTGGCTCCGCCTTCAGCCAATCACCAGCAAGAGGGGAAGGCGTGTCCTTCTGCAAGGAGCGACGTTCATCCGGACCAATAGAGAAGCGAAGCTCGGAGGCGGCGAGCCAATCAGATGCACGCCTTCCGATAAGTGGGCGGTTCGGAGGCGGAGCAATAAGGGGCGGGGCTAGCGGGCCGGGCCGGACCGGGACCCGGGGGGCAGCGGCAGTCGCAGAGCGGTGAGCGGGGGGGGGGGGGGGGGGAGGGGAAGGGGGGGAATTGCCGGGGGAGGACGTAAGTACCCCTATATGACCTGACCCACGTGACCCCCGTAAGACACGCCCCCTTCCCCGTATAGCCACTCGCTATAGGGGAGCGGTGCCCACGTGACCTCCTCTATAGTCCCTATAGCCCTTCCATGTGTCCCAGTCCATATAGCGCCTATAGGGCCCCCTATGACCCCCCCCCCCCCCTTATAGGCGCTGGGATTCCCTGTAAACCCGACCCCTGTTCAGTGTCCCCATATGGGGTCACTTATAGGGCCTGGCTTCCTGCCATACGTCAGAACCGCCCTATAGACCCGTTATATGGACCCCTATATGCATACAAGCCGGTGTCCCATGTGGAGTGGGGTCTCCTATAGGGCGGGGGGGGGGGTCGTGGGGCCCCTGTGGGTCTATGGGGCCCCTGTGGGTCTATAGGGCCCCTGTGGGGTTATAGGGACTGTATGGAATTCCTGGGGGCTGTATGGGCTATATGGGGCTATATGGGGTTATATGGGGGCTATAAGGGCTGTACGGGGTTATTAGGAGTCATGCAGAGTTTTTGGGGGCCCTGTAGGGGTATAGGAGCTGTATGGGGTCATTAAGGGGGGGGGGGGGGGGGGGGGTCTGTAGGGCCCCTGTGGGTCTACAGGGCCCCTGTGGGTCTATAGGGCCCTTGGGGGTTATAGGGACCGTATGGAATGACTGGGGGCTGTATGGGCTATATGGGGCTATATGGGGTTATATGGGGGCTATAAGGGCTGTACGGGGTTATTAGGAGTCATGCAGGGTTATTGGGGGCCACTGTGGGGTTATAGGGACCGTATGGAATGACTGGGGGCTCTATGGGCTATATGGGGTTATATGGGGGCTATAAGGGCTGTACGGGGTTATTAGGAGTCATGCAGGGTCATTGGGGGCCCCTGTGGGGTTATAGGGACCGTATGGAATGACTGGGGGCTGTATGGGCTATATGGGGCTATATGGGGGCTATAAGGGCTGTACGGGGTTATTAGGAGTCATGCAGGGTCATTGGGGGCCCCTGTGGGGTTATAGGGACCGTATGGAATGACTGGGGGCTGTAGGGCTATATGGGCTATATGGGGTTATATGGGGGCTATAAGGGCTGTACGGGGTTATTAGGAGTCATGCAGGGTTACTGGGGGCCCTGTAGGGGTATAGGAGCTGTATGGGGTCATTAAGGGCGGGGGGGGGGGGGGCTGTAGGGCCCCTGTGGGTCTACGGGGCCCCTGTGGGGTCTATAGGGCCGTGTGGGGTTATAGGGACCGTATGGAATGACTGGGGGCTGTATGGGCTATATGGGGCTATATGGGGTTATATGGGGGCTATAAGGGCTGTACGGGGTTATTAGGAGTCATGCCAGGGTTATTGGGGGCCCTGTAGGGGTATAGGAGCTGTATGGGGTCATTAAGGGCGGGGGGGGGGGGGGGTCTGTAGGGCCCCTGTGGGTCTACGGGGCCCCTGTGGGGTCTATAGGGCCGTTGTGGGGTTATAGGGACCATATGGAATGACTGGGGGCTGTATGGGCTATATGGGGCTATATGGGGTTATATGGGGGCTATAAGGGCTGTATGGGGTTATTAGGAGTCATGCAGGGTTATTGGGGGCCCCTGTGGGGTTATAGGGACCGTATGGAATTAGTGGGGCTGTAGGGCATATGGGGCTAATGGGGTTGATATGGGGCTATAATGGGCTTACGGGGTTATTAGGAGGTCATGCAAGGGGTTTGGGGGCCCCTGTGGGGTATAGGGACGTATGGAATAGTGGGGGCTGTATGGGCTATATGGGGCTATATGGGGTTATATGGGGGCTATAAGGGCTGTTCGGGGTTATTAGGAGTCATGCAGGGTCATTGGGGGCCCCTGTGGGGTTATAGGGACCGTATGGAATTACTGGGGGCTGTATGGGCTATATGGGGCTATATGGGGTTATATGGGGGCTATAAGGGCTGTACGGGGTTATTAGGAGTCATGCAGGGTTATTGGGGGCCCCTGTGGGGTTATAGGGACCGTATGGAATGACTGGGGTCTGTATGGGCTATATGGGGTTGTATAGGGTTATATGGGGGCTATAAGGGCTGTATGGGGTTATTAGGAGTCATGCAGGGTTTTTGGGGGCCCTGTAGGGGTATAGGAGCTGTATGGGGTCATTAAGGGCGGGGGGGGGGGGGTCTGTAAGGTCCCTGTGGGTCTACGGGGCCCCTGTGGGGTCTATAGGGCCCCTGTGGGGTTATAGGGACCGTATGGAATTAGTGGGGGCTGTATGGGCTATATGGGGCTATATGGGGTTATATGGGGGCTATAAGGGCTGTTCGGGGTTATTAGGAGTCATGCAGGGTCATTGGGGCCCCTGTGGGGTCTATAGGGCCCCTGTGGGGTTATAGGGACCGTATGGAATTAGTGGGGGCTGTATGGGCTATATGGGGTTATATGGGGGCTATAAGGGCTGTATGGGGTTATTAGGAGTCATGCAAGGTTATTGGGGGCCCTGTAGGGCTATAGGATCTATATGGGGTCATTAGGGGCCACGTGGAGCTTTTAAGGGCTATATGGGGCCATTGAGAATTATTAGGGTCCATATAGGAACCGTAGCAGCTGCCTGTAATTATTAGGGGCCGTAAGGAGTTCTTGGGTGCCATATGGGCTATAGGGGCCCGTAGGGAAATAATGGGGATCACAGGAGGCTGTGGGGGTCGCGTGGGGTTATTGGGGGCTTTAGGGGACGTGGGGAGCTAATTAGGAAACGGAGAGGTTAATTGGGGGCCGTGTGGGGCTATAGGGGCCGTGTGGGGCTATAGGGGCCAGGCAGGGGCAGCACCACGTGGGCTCGGACTTCGCCCTCCCTGGGGGTCAATGATTCACCAGGGCCAGCGTGCGAGGCGCGTGCAAGAAGGTGGTCGTGCCAGGGGAGCTCGTGCAAGGGAGGCGCTCGTGCAAGAGAGGTGCTTTCTGCGAGGAGTGCAAGGGAGGGAAGGGAGAAGGGGGGGGGGGGGTTAAGTGGGCGGGGTGCTCGTGCAAAGGTTGCTGGTGAGGAAGAGGTGCTTCCGCAGGAGGTGTTTGTGCTAGAAAGTTGGTTGTGCAAGGAGGGCTCGTGCAAAGGGTGTCTTGTGCGAGGAGGGCTCGTGCAAAGGGGTGTCTTGTGCGGGGAGGGCTTGTGAAAGGAAGGGGCTTGTGTAAGGAGGGCTTGTGGAGGTGATGTGCTCGTGCAAATAGGGATTGTGGAAAGGGTGCTTGTGCAAGGAAGGTGCTTGTGTAAGGAGGGCTTGTGGAGGTGATGTGCTCGTGCAAATAGGGCTTGTGGAAAGGGTGCTCGTGCGAGGAGCGCTTGTGCAAAGGGTGCTTGTGCGAGGAAGATGCTTGTGTAAGGAGAGCTAGTGGAGATGATGTGCTTGAGCAAGGAAGGCGCTTGTGCAAGGAGAGCTTGTGCAAAGGGTGCTTGTGCAAGGAAAGCCCGTGAAGGAGGGTTTGTGGAGGAGGTTTGGGTAGTGCAAACGGGGCTTGTGGAAAGGGTCTTGTGCAAGGAAGGCTCGTGCAAGGAAGGTGCTTGTGTAAGGATAGCTTTGTGGAGATAATGTACTAGTGCAAATAGGGCTTGTGGAAAGGGTGCTTGTGCAAGGAAGGCTTGTGCAAGGAAAGTGCTTGTGTAAGGAGGGCTTGTGGAAATGATGTGCTCGTGCAAGGAGGGCTTGTGCAAAGGGTGCTTGTGCAAGGAAGTGCTTGTGTAAGGAGGGCTTTGTGGAGATGATGTGCTAGTGCAAGGAGGGCTTGTGGTAAGGGTGCTTGTGCAAGGAAGGCTGTGCAAGGAAAGTGCTTGTGTAAGGAGGGCTTGTGGAGATTATGTGCTCGTGCAAGGAGCGCTTGTGCAAAGGATGCTCGTGCAAGGAAGGTGCTTGTGTAAGGAGGGCTGGTTGAGATGATGTGCTCGTGCAAAGGGCGCTTGTGCAAGGGCTGCTTGTGCATTCACACGCATTTGCTGAAGCCATGGCAGCGCTCACCCCGCCCCCACCCTCTCATTAATCAACCCACTCTCGCTGCCTGCTAATTAAGCCGGGCCGGCGCTAATTGGCCACGCTGGGAGGCGGGGGACCCCGGGTTGTGCGCTGGGGTTGGGGGGAGGATCTCTTGCGGGCTGGGGTGTGCTTGGTTTGGGGGGGGTTCAGAGGGCATTGAGCCTGAGGCCCCTTCCTGCAAGGAGGAGGGGTTCTCTGGTCTGTATGGGGTTGTGGCTTGGTTTTAGGGGGGGGGTAAGAGGGCACGAAAGCACTGAGGCCCTTGGTGCAGGAGGAGGGGAATTCTCTGCTGTCGGCTAGGGGTTGTGCTTGGTTGGTTTTGGGGGGGGTCAGAGGGCCTGAAGCAACTGAGGCCCTTCGTGCAGGAGGAGGGGATTCTCTGTGTCTGCAGGGGGTTGGCTTGTTGGGTTTTTGGGGGGGGGGTGCAGAGGGGGCACTGAGCACTGAGCCCTTTCGTGGCAGGAGGAGGGGATTCTCTGCTGTCTGCTATGGGGTTGGGCTTTTTTGTGTTTGTTGGGGGGGGGTCAGAGGCACTGGAGCACTGAGGCCCTTTGTTCAGGGGAGGGGATTCTCTGCTGTCTGCTATGGGGTTGTGCTTGGTTTTGGGGGGGGGTCAGAGGGCATTGAAGCACTGAGGCCCCTTCCTGCAGGAGGAGGGGATTCTCTGCTGTCTGCTATGGGGTTGTGCTTGGTTTTTGGGGGGGGGTCAGAGGGCACTGAGGCACTGAGGCCCTTTCGTGCAGGAGGAGGGGATTCTCTGCTGTCTGCTATGGGGTTGTGCTTGTTGTTTTTTTGTGTTTTTTTTTTGGGGGGGGTGTCTGAGGGCACTGCCCCCTTTCTGGGAATAGAGGAGGATGGGGGCAGAGATTCTCCCCTGGCTCTTATAGGGGTTGTGTACGTTTCAGGTCATGGGGCAGTAGGGCAAAGGTGGGCGTCTGGATCCCTTCTGTGAATGGGAAGGGGGGGGGAGGGAGGGATGGGGGTGGGGGGGGGGGGGGATACAGCACTCTGCCAGCCCCATAGGGGTTGGGCTGCCTGGGGTCAGCGGGCAGTGGGGGAAAGGTTGGCAAGGGATTCTCTGCTGGCACGTATGGGGTTGTGACCCGCGTCCGTCTGTCCCTCCCTCCCCGCGTGTCTTTGCGTCTCCCCCTTTTCAGATGTCGCAGCTGTGCTTCCCCCGTGGGGGCCGGACCCTCTTGGGGGCATGGAGGCTTCGTTTTTTATTGGCCCCCCCCGGATCCGTGCGTTCCGCCAGCTGCCAACCCATCCGCAAAGTGCTGGTGGCCAACCGTGGTGAGTGGTTGGCTTCCGTGTCCCCTTTGTCCCCCCTCCTCCATCCCTCCATCGTCCCCTCATCTCAGCTGGGTCCCTTCCATCCCTGGGTCCTTTTTGTGCCATCTCGTCCCCATCCCAAGCACAGCATCCCCAATGGTGTCCCTGTCCCTCTGTTCTGATGTCCCCATGTCTGCACATCTCCATCCCACATATGGGGTGTCCCTCAGGCTTCCCTGTCCCCATCCCCATGTCCAGGTCTCACACGGGCTTTCTCATGTCCCCACATCCTCCATCCCATGTGGGATGTCCCAGGACCATCCTCATGTCCCTGTCCCAAGCAGGACATCCCAGGGCTGTCCCTATTTCCATGTTCCTACATCCCCATCCTATGCAGGATGTCCCAGTTCCGTCCCCATCTCCCTGTCCCATCCCAGAGCTGTCCCCATATGGGATGTCCCAGTTCCATCCCCATCTGCCTGTCTCAATCAGGGCAACCCAGAACTGTCCCCATCTCCATGTCCCCACATCCCCATCCCATGTGGGATGTCCCAGTTCTGTCCCCATGGCTCTGTCCCAGGCAGGACATCCCAGAGCTCGTCCCTATTTCCATGTCCCCACATCCCCATCCCATATGGGATGTCCCAGGACCATCCTCATGTCCCTGTTCCAAGCAGGACATCCCAGAGCTGTCCCTATTCCCATGTCCCCACATCCCCATCCTATGCAGGATGTCCCAGTTCCATCCCCATCTTCCTGTCCCAAGCAGAGCTGTCCCCATATGGGATGTCCCAGTTCCATCCCCATGTCCCTGTCCCACACGGACATCCAGAGCTGGTCCCCCATCCACGTGTCCCACATCCCCATCCCATGTGGATGTCCCAGTTCTCCCCATCTCCTGCCCCACACAGGACATCCCAGAGCTGTCCCATCTCCATGTCCTACATCCCCATCCCAATGCAGGATGTCCCAGTTCTGTCCCCATCCGTTCCCTGTCCCACACAGGACATCCTCAGAGCTGTCCCAGCAGTACATCCCACGCTGTCCCATTCATCCCCATCCCATCCATGCAGGATGTCCCAGTTCCATCCCCATCTCCCTGTCCCACAGGACATCCCAGAGCTGTCCCCATCTCCATGTTCCTACATCCCCATCCCATATGGGATGTCCCAGTTCCATCCCCATCTCCCTGTCCCAATAAGGGCAACCCAGAGCTGTCCCCATATGGGATGTCCCAGGACCATCCCCATCTCCCTGTCCCATGCAGGACATCCCAGAGCTGTCCCCATCTCCACGTTCCTACATCCCCATCCCATATGGGATGTCCCAGTTCCATCCCCATCTCCCTGTCCCAAGCAGGGCAACCCAGAACTGTCCCCATATGGGATCCCAGTTCCATCCCCATCTCCTGTCCCAAGCAGGACAATCCCAGACTGTCCCATCTCCATGTTCCCTACATCCCCATCCCATATGGGATGTCCCAGTGTCCATCCCCATCTGCCTGTCCCCATCAGGCAACCCAGAGCTGTCCCATTCCAGCGTTCCCACAATCCCCAGTCCATTGGGATGTCCCAGTTCCGTCCCATCTCCTGTCCAGGCGGACATCCAGAGCTGTCCCCAACGTCCACGTTCCCACATCCCCATCCCATATGGGGATGTCCCAGTTCCATCCCCTCTCCCTGTCCCATCAGTGCCCACCGAAGTTTGTCCCTCCATGCAGATGTCAGTGATTTCCCAAGCAGCTTCCATGCCCCCATCATCTCCTGTCCCACCAGACAGTTCCCAGAGCTGTCCCATTTCCATGTCCCTACATCCCCATCCCATGTGGGATCCCATTCCGTCCCCCATCTCCTTCCCCACGAGTCCAGAGGTGCCCCAAGCCTCTCCCATATGGGACATCCCAGTTCCATCCCCATCTCCTGTTTCCAAGCAGGGAAACCCAAACGTCCTTTCCATGTTCCTACATCCCCATCCCATTGGATGTTCCCAGTTTCCTCCATTCCCTGTCCCAAGCAGAGCTTCCCATATGGGAGTGTCCCCCTCCTCTCCACTTCCCAATCAGGACATCCAGAGGTGTCCACTTCCACTCCGTCCCATCCCCAATCCCATATGGGAGGCCCAGTTTCTGTCCCCATCTGTCCCTGCCCAAATCAGTGCAATCCCAGTAACTGTCCCATATGGGAGTCCCAGTTCCTCCCCATCTCCCTGTCCAACAGGCACCCAGAGCTGTCCCCATTTCCATGTTCCACATCCCCATCCCAGTGGGATGTCCCAGTTCCCATCCCCAATTCTTCCTGTCCCAAGCAGGGAAACTGTCCCCATATGGGATGTCCCAGTTCCATCCCATCTCCTGTCTCACAGGACAATCCCAGACTGTCCCCATCTCCATGTCCCCACAATCCCCATCCCTATGGGATGTCCCAGTTTCCATCCCCATCCCCCGTCCCCGAGGACATCCCAGAAGCTGTCCCCTCCCCTTCCATCCCCATCCAGGGAGGCCCAGGGTTCTGTCCCGTCCCCGCCAAACCCAGAAACTTCCCCAATGGGATGTCCCAGTTCATCCCCATTCCCGGCCCACAGGAATCCCGAGCTGTCCCACTCCGCCCCACATCCCCACCCTAGGGAGCCAGGCCCTCCCATTCCCTGTCCCAGCAGGACATCCCAGAGCTGTCCCCAGCCCATGTTCCTACATCCCCATCCCATGGGGGGTTCCAATTCCTCCCCACTCCCTTCCCCAAGCAGGGAACCCAGAGCTGTCCCCATATGGGATGTCCCAGGACCATCCTCGTGTTCCTGTCCAACGCAGGACATCCCAGAGCTGTCCCTATTTCCATGTTCCTACATCCCCATCCCATATGGGATGTCCCAGGACCATCCCCATCTCCCTGTCCCAGGCAGGACATCCCAGAACTGTCCTTATTTCCATGTTCCTACATCCCCATCCCATATGGGATGTCCCAGTTCCATCCCCATCTCCCTGTCCCAGGCAGGACATCCCAGAACTGTCCTTATTTCCATGTTCCTACATCCCCATCCCATATGGGATGTCCCAGTTCCATCCCCATCTCCCTGTCCCAACAGGCAACCCAGAACTGTCCCCATATGGGATGTCCCAGTTCCATCCCCATCTCCCTGTCCCAGACAGGACATCCCAGAGCTGTCCCCATCTCCATGTTCCTACATCCCCATCCCATATGGGACATCCCAGTTCCATCCCCATCTCCCTGTCCCAACAGGACATCCCAGAGCTGTCCCTATTTCCATGTTCCTACATCCCCATCCCATATGGGATCCCAGTTCCATCCCATCTTCTCCGTCCCAAGCAGAGCTGGTATCCGTCACCAATAGGGATGTCCCAGGACCATCCTCATGTCCCTGTCCCAAGCAAGAAATCCCAGGGCTGTCCCTATTTCCATGTTCCTACATCCCCATCCCATGTGGGATGTCCCAGTTCCATCCCCATCTTCCTGTCCCAAGCAGAGCTGTCCCCATATGGGATGTCCCAGGACCATCCTCATGTTCCTGTCCAACGCAGGACATCCCAGAGCTGTCCCTATTTCCATGTCCCCACATTTCCATCCCACATGGGATGTCCCAGTTCCATCCCCATCTCCCTGTCCCAGGCAGAACATCCCAGAGCTGTCCCCATCTCCATGTCCCCACATCCCCATCCTATGCAGGATGTCCCAGTTCCATCCCCATCTCCCTGTCCCAAGCAGGGCAACCCAGAGCTGTCCCCATATGGGATGTCCCAGTTCCATCCCCATCTCCCTGTCCCACACAGGACATCCCAGAGCTGTCCCTATTTCCATGTCCCCACATCCCCATCCCACATGGGATGTCCCAGTTCCATCCCCATCTCCCTGTCCCAAGCAGGGCAACCCAGAACTGTCCCCATATGGGATGTCCCAGTTCCATCCCCATCTCCCTGTCCCATCCCATCGCTGTCCCCATCTCCACGTCCCCCCATCCCCATCCTGGGATATCCTGCATCCCCACTCTGACCCCAAATACCCCCAGGTGAGATCGCCATCCGCGTTTTCCGTGCCTGCACGGAGCTGGGGCTGCGCACGGTGGCCGTTTACTCGGAGCAGGACACTGGGCAGATGCATCGGCAGAAGGCAGACGAGGCTTACCTGGTGGGGAGGGGGCTGCCCCCCGTCCAAGCCTACCTGCACGTCCCAGACATCATCCGTGTGGCCAGGGTGGGAAAGGGGGGCTGGGGAAATGGTGGGTTGGGGTGGGATACCTGGGGTCTGTGGGGTAACTGGGACCCCTATGGTGGTTTGGGGTGGGATTCCTGGGGTCTATGGGAATGGGGGTAGCTGGGACCCCTATGGTGGTTTGGGGTGGGATTCCTGAGGTCTGTGGGGTAGCTGGGACCCCTATGGTGGTTTGGGGTGGGATTCCTGGGGTCTATGGGAAAGGGGGTAGCTGGGACCCCTATGGTGGTTTGGGGTGGGATATCTGGGGTTTGTGGGGTAGCTGGGACCCCTATGGTGGTTTGGGGTGGGATTCCTGGGGTCTGTGGGGTAGCTGGGACCCCCACGGTGGTTTGGGGTGGGATTTCCGGGGTCTGTGGGGTGACTGGGACCCTTCTGGTGGTTTGGGGTGGGATATCTGGGGTAACTGAGACCCCTATGGTGGTTTGGGGTGAGACAGGTGGGGTCTGTGGGGTGACTGGGACCCCCACGGTGGTTTGGGGTGGGATTCCTGGGGTTTTTGGGATAACTGAGACCCCTATGGTGGTTTGGGGTGGGATATCTGGAGTTTGTGGGGTAGCTGGGACCCCTATGGTGGTTTGGGGTGGGACAGGTGGGGTTTGTGGGGTAACTGGGACCCCTATGGTGGTTTGGGGTGGGACACTTGGGGTCTGTGGGGTAGCTGGGACCCCTATGGTGGTTTGGGGTGGGATTTCTGGGGTCTGTGGGGTGACTGGGACCCCCACGGTGGTTTGGGGTGGGATTCCTGGGGTTTTTGGGATAACTGAGACCCCTATGGTGGTTTGGGGTGGGATATCTGGGGTTTGTGGGGTAGCTGGGACCCCTATGGTGGTTTGGGGTGGGATTTCTGGGGTCTGTGGGGTAGCTGAGACCCCTATGGTGGTTTGGGGTGGGACAAGTGGGGTTTGTGGGGTAACTGGGACCCCTATGGTGGTTTGGAGTGGGACACTTGGGGTCTATGGGGTAGCTGGGACCTCTGCGGTGGTTTGGAGTGGGACATATGGGGTCTATGGGGTAACTGAGACCCCTATGGTGGTTTGGGGTGGGATATCTGGGGTAACTGAGACCCCTATGGTGGTTTGGGGTGGGACTGGTGGGGTCTCTGGGGTGGCTGGGACCCCTATGGTGGTTTGGGGTGGGATTCCTGGGGTCTGTGGGGTAGCTGGGACCCCTATGGTGGTTTGGGGTGGGACAGGTGGGGTTTGTGGGGTAACTGGGGCCCCTATGGTGGTTTGGAGTGGGACACTTGGGGTCTATGGGGTAGCTGGGACCTCTGCGGTGGTTTGGAGTGGGACATATGGGGTCTATGGGGTAACTGAGACCCCTATGGTGGTTTGGGGTGGGATATCTGGGGTAACTGAGACCCCTATGGTGGTTTGGGGTGGGATATCTGGGGTAACTGAGACCCTTATGGTGGTTTGGGGTGGGATATCTGGGGTAACTGAGACCCCTATGGTGGTTTGGGGTGGGACTGGTGGGGTCTCTGGGGTGGCTGGGACCACCTATGGTGGTTTGGGGTGGGAGTTCCTGGGGTCTGTGGGGTAGCTGGGACCCCTATGGTGGTTTGGGGTGGGACAGGTGGAGTCTATGGGGTAACTGAGACCCCTATGGTGGTTTGGGGTGGGATTCCTGGGGTCTGTGGGGTAGCTGGGACCCCTATGGTGGTTTGGGGTGGGATATCTGGGGTAACTGAGACCCCTATGGTGGTTTGGGGTGGGATTCCTGGGGTCTGTGGGGTAGCTGGGACCCTTCTGGTGGTTTGGGGTGGGATATCTGGGGTAACTGAGACCCCTATGGTGGTTTGGGGTGGGACTGGTGGGGTCTCTGGGGTGGGCTGGGACGCCACTATGGTGGTTTGGGGGTGGGACACTGATGGGGTCGTGGGGGTAGCTGGGACCCCTATGGTGGTTTGGGGTGGGATTCCTGGGGTCTATGGGAATGGGGGTAGCTGGGACCCCTATGGTGGTTTGGGGTGGGATTCCTGGGGTCTGTGGGGTAGCTGGGACCCCTATGGTGGTTTGGGGTGGGATTCCTGGGGTCTGTGGGGTAACTGAGACCCTTCTGGTGGTTTGGGGTGGGACATGTGGGGTCTATGGGGTGACTGGGACCCTTCTGGTGGTTTGGGGTGGGATATCTGGGGTAACTGAGACCCCTATGGTGGTTTGGGGTGGGACTGGTGGGGTCTCTGGGGTGGCTGGGACCCCTATGGTGGTTTGGGGTGGGATTCCTGGGGTCTATGGGGTAGCTGGGACCCCTATGGTGGTTTGGGGTGGGATTCCTGGGGTAACTGAGACCCCCATGGTGGTTTGGGATGGGACAGGGGGGGTTTGTGGGGTAACTGAGACCCTTATGGTGGTTTGGGGTGGGATTCCTGGGGTCTGTGGGGTAGCTGGGACCCTTCTGGTGGTTTGGGGTGGGATATCTGGGGTAACTGAGACCCCTATGGTGGTTTGGGGTGGGACAGGTGGGGTTTGTGGGGTAACTGAGACCCCTATGGTGGTTTGGGGTGGGACACTTGGGGTCTATGGGAGAGCCCTATCCCCCCTCTCCCTCCCCTTCCCCCTTCCCCCTGCCCCCTTCCCCTTCCCCTTCCTTCCCCCTTCCCCTATCCCCCTATCCCCCTATCCCCCTATCCCCCCTATCCCCTTCTTCCCCCTTCTTCCCCCCATTCCTTCCCCCTCTCCTTCCCCCTTCCGTCCCCCCTTCCTTCCCCCCTTCCTTCCCCTCTCCTTCACCCCTTCCTTTCCCCCCTTCCTCCCCCTTCCCTTCCCCCCATCTTCCCCCCTTCCTTCCCCCCCATTCCTTCCCCCTTCCTTCCCCCCTGTCCGTCCTTCACCCCCTTCCTTCCCCCTTCGTCCACCGTTCCGTCACCTTTGCCCCCTTCCCCTTTCCCCCCTTCCGCCTTTCACTCCTTCCCCTTTCCCCCTTCCATCTTTTTCCCCCTTCCCCTTTCCCCCTTCCCCTTCCTTCCCCTTCCTTCCCTTTCCCTTCCCCTTCCTTCCCCGTTCCCTTCCCCTGTCCTTCCCCTTCCCCTCCCTTCCTTCCCCTTTCCGCCGTCCCCTTTCCCGTCCCCTGCCCCTTCCCCTTCCCTTCCCCTTCCCCTTCCTTCCCTTTCCCCTTCCTTCCCTTCCCCTCTTCCCCTTCCCCTTCCTTCCCTTCCGTTCCCCTTCCCCCGTTCCCTCCTCCGTTCCTATCACCCTATCCCCCTTCCCCTTCCCCTTCCCTTCCTCCCCTTTCTTCCCTTCCCTTTTCTTCCCCCTGCCTTTCGTCCCCCTTCCCCTTTCTTCCCCCGTGCCCCTTTATTCCCCCTTCCCCTTCTTCCCCCTCCCCTTCCTTCCCCCTTCCCCTCCTTCCCCTATTCCCCTTCCCTTCCTCCTTCCCCTAAGTCCCATTCCTTCCTCCTTCCCTATTCCCCTTCCTCCCCCTTCCTTCCCGTCCCCTTCCTTCCCTTCCCCTTCCTTCCCCTTCCCCTTCCTTCCCCTTTTCCACTTTCCTTCCTTCCCTTCCTTCCCTTCCCCTTCCCCTCCCCTTTCTTCCTCTTCCCCCCCTTCTCCGATCCCCTACCCCCTTCCCCTTCCTTACCCCGTCCTTCCCCCTTCCTTCCCCCGTCCGTCCCCGTCCGTCCCTTCCTTCCCCCTTCCTTCCCCCTTCCTTCCACCCCCATCGCTTACCCCTGTCCTTCCCCCGTCCGTCCCCCTTTCCCTTCCTTCCCCTTCCTTCCCCCCTCTCCTTCCCTCCCCTTCCCCCCTTCCCTTCCCCTTCCGTCCCTTTCCCCTTTCCCCTTCCCCCCCCCACCCCCTTCTCCCCTATCAACCATCCCCCTCCTTCCCCTCCTCTTCCCTTCCCTTTCCCCTTCCCTTCCCCTTCCCCTTCTTCTCCTTCCCCTTCCCCTTCTTTTTACCCTTCCCGTTCTTTTTTCCCCTTCCCCTTCCCCCTTCCTTCCCCCCCCGGCCCCCCTCCCTTCCCCCCCCTTCCCCTTTTTTTTTTTTTTTTTTTTTCCCTGGGGTTTTTTCCTTCTCCCCCCCGCCCCTTCCTCACACTCCCCCTCCTTCCCTTCCCCTTCCCCCCCCCCTCAGCCGCCCCTCCAGCGCCTCGTGGGACCCGTTAGGATCCGTGACTCAGTTTCCCCATAGGAGAACGGAGTGGACGCCATCCACCCCGGTTACGGCTTCCTATCGGAACGCGCCGACTTTGCCCAGGCCTGCGTGGACGCGGGGGTCCGTTTTGTTGGCCCCCCCCCGGAGGTGGTCCGGAAAATGGGGGACAAAGTAGAAGCGAGGGGCATCGCCATCGCTGCCGGTGGGGGTCCGAGGGGGGGGGGGGGGGGGGGTTGTGTGTGGGTGTGGGTGTGGGTGTGTCTGTGCCCCCCCACCCCCCCATCCATCCCCCACCCCCCCCCCCCCCCCCCCCCCAAAAAAAGGGCGCAAAAATGCCCTGAAAGAAGTGAACCCCCCACCCCCGATTTGAAATGGGTGGACCCCTCCCCCCCCCCCAAAAAAAAGAAGGGGGTCGAATGCTCACAAAAATGGGGGGTGATTTTTGGCCCCCCCCCCCCCCGAAGGAGGAATGATCCCTAAAAGCTCCCTCAAAATGGGGTGGCCCCCCCCCCAAAAAAAATATATATATACACAATGATGCCCCCCTATAAATGGGGTCATCACCCCCAAAATGAGATGAGCCCCCCCCATAAAAAAAAAAAGGGGGGGTGAACCATGAGATGGACCCCCCCAGAAATGGGTTTAGCACCCAAAAAGGGACAAACCCCCCCCCCCCAAAAGAAAAAAATAATGAGATGACCCCCATCCAGCACCGCTAAATCCCTGATGCTGCTTTGGGGGGTGGGTTGGGTTTTTGTTTTTTTGGGGGGGGGGGCGGATGAGGGGGGGGGTGGAGAAAAGGGGGGATGACCCCAAAGCTGCATCACCTCCAGAAGATGGTGGGGGGGGTTTCTTAAGTGCCAGGGGTTTTATGTGGGGGGGGGAGGATGGGGTTGGAGGGTGGGGGGGAGGGGGGGATGGGGTCGAGGCTGTGGGGGGGGGGGGGTATGGGGTGCTTGGGGGGGATGGGGTTTTGTGGCTGATGGGGGGGGGGAGAATGGGGTCTGAGGCTGTGGGAGGGGACAGGATGGGTTGTAGGGGTGGGTGTGGGGGGGCAGGATGGGATTGGAGGATGTGGGGGGGGATGGGGTTTGTGGCTGTTGGGGGGGGGAAGAGGGGTCCTGAGACGGTGGTGTGGGGGGGGGATGGGGTTTAAGGCGAATTGGGGGGGGGTATGTGGGGGGTATGTGGGGGGGGGGGGGGATGGAGGGTGGGGGGGGGCAGCACCCATGGGTGCCCCCAGGGTGGGGGGGGGGGGGATGGGGTTTTGGGGGGGGCACTATGGGGTTTGGGCTATTGGGGGGGGCAGGATGGGGTTGAGGGGGGGGGGGGGGACGGAAAGGGGGGGGGGGGGAAAAAGGGGGGGGGGGAGGGTGGGGTCTGAGGCGATGGGGGGGGGCAGATGGGTGGGAGGGTGTGTGGGGGGGGGCAGGATGGGGTTTGTGGCTATGTGGGGGGGCAGGATGGGTTGGAGGGGAGGTGGGGGGTGGGTTTGTGGGGGGGGGATGGGGTTGGAGGGGGGGTTGGGGGGGGATGGGGGTTTGTGGCTAATGGTGGGGGGGGGCAGGATGGGGTTGGAGGGTGTATGGGGGGGGGATGGGGTTTTGGGGGGGGGGGGGATGGTGTTTGTGGGCGTGTGTGTGGGGGTGGGCAGGTGGGATCTGAGGTACGTGGGGGGGGCAAGGATGGGGTTGGAGGGTGTGTGGGTGGGGATGGGGTTTTTTGTCTAGTGTGTGGGGGGGGGGAGGGGGTTGGAGGGTGGGGGGGAGGGAGGGAATTGAGGCTGTGTGTGTGGGGGGGTGGATGGAGTTTTGTGGGGGGGTGGTGTTTGTGGCTAACGTGGGTGGGGGGAGGATGGGTTCTGAGGCTAGTGGGGGTGGCGGAATGGGTTGGAGGGTGTAGGGGGGGGGATGGGGGTTGTTGGGGGCTGTTGGGGGGGGGGTTGGGGGTTTTTTTTTTTTTTTTTTTTTTTTTTTTTTTTTTTTTTTGGGGGGGGGTTGGGGTGTGGTGGGGGGGGGGTGTGTTTGGTGGCTATCTGGGGGGGGGAGACTGGGTTTTTGAGGCGGTTCATGCGGTGTGGGGGGGGCTGGGGTTTTGTGCTCTTTTGTAGGGGTCCGTCTGGGGTTGGCGGGTGGGTGGGGGGGGATGGGGTTTTGTGGGGGGGGGGGGGGAGTTTTGGGGGGGTTTCGGGGGGGTTTGGGGGGGGGGGGGGGGATGGGATTTGGGTGGCTGTGGGGGGGGGTGGGGTTTGTGGGGGGGGGCTGGGGGTTGTGGCTATGGTGGGGGGGGAGATGGGGTTTTTTTTGGGGGGGAGAAGAATGGGGGCTGAGGCTATGGGGGGGGGCAGGGGATGGGGTTGGGGGTGTGTGGGGGGGGGAGGATGGGGTCCTGAGACTGTGTTGGGGGGGGGAAAGGGGGTTTTTGTGGGGGGGGGGGTGGGGTTTTTTTTTTTGGGGGGGGGGGGGAACACCCATTTTAGGGGTGAGCCCCCGCTTGGGGGGGGTTCGTTCCACATGTTGGGGGGGGGGGGGGGGGGATAGGTGTTGTGGCCATGGTGGTGGGGGGGGGGGGGGGGGGGGAGAGGAAGGGGGGGGTATATAGAGGGGGGGGGGGTTGGGGGTGCTACCAATGGTGACCCCGCCCCCTGCCCCCCCCCCAGGGGCCCGGTGGTGCCGGGGACGTCGGCACCGGGGCGAACGTTGAAAGGAGGCTTCAGGAATTTGCTGGCCCTGCCCGCGTTGGGTTTCCTCCCCATCAGTTTCAAGCGGCTCACAGGGGGGGGGGGGGGACGGGGGATTGGCGCGCGGTGCAACGGTGGCCCCCCAGTACTCAGATTGGGGGGGGGGGGACAAGAGAGGAAGGTTGGGTTTTTCGTTGTTTGGGGTTGTCAAGATTGTTTTTCGTACCGGTGTGTTTGGTAGGTGTTCGATCGGGTGGTGTTTTTTTTTTTTTTCACATATGGTGTTTGGTTTATCATCTGTGTGATTGGTGTGTCTTTTACTCTTTTGTTCTTTTTTGGATATGTGTCTGTGTGTGCTTGGTTTGCTCTTTGCTGATCCTTTGTTCTCTCTTGTTCTTTACCGATTGTATTGTTGTCTGTGGTGGTTCGATTGTTTGGTTGTTGTTTCCATTTGTGGTATTTTGATTTGTCCCTTCCTGGTTCTCGTGTTTTGTTGTGCTCTGTGTCTAGTTCGTCGGTCTCTATTGATTTTATTAAGGTAGTCTGGTGCTCTGGTTTCTATTTGCTCTGGGTTGGCTCTGGGGTGCGGGGTGCAATTTGGTTTGTTGGGCCTGAGGGATATGGGGGTATGTCTGGATATAGGGGGGTGGGGGGCATTTTGGGGTGTTGACAATGAGGGATATGGGGGATATGGGTATGGGAGGGTATATGGGTTGGGGGTGTATATGGGGGATGGGGGGATTAATGGGGGATATGGGTGGGTAAGGAGGGGTGAATAATGGGATAATGGAAGGGTATGGATATGGGGGATATGGGGGTATGGGGGGGATCGTTGGTGTGTGGGGGGGGGCATTGTTTGGTGTATGTTGGCACACCTGAGGGCATGGGGGGTCTGGGGGGGGATGGGTGTGTGGGGGCCAATGGTGGGGTCTGGCGTCGCTGGGGCCTCTGGGGATCGTGTGGTCTGGTTTTTTCCTTTTGTCTGGCCGGTTGCCTGGGGTATGGGGGCTCTTGTCCTATGTGGGGTCTCTGGGGCATACTTGGTTGTGGGGGGGCAAATTTGGGGCGGTGTTGCACTTCTTGGATCTGGGGGATTTTTCTTCTCTATGTGGTACATTGGCTGTGTCTATGGGGGTACTGTACGGGTCTGTGATCTGGTGTGCTCTGGGGGTATGTGGGGTTGGGTATGGGGGCTCTGGGGTAATGGGGGTGGTTGGTGTGTTGGTGGTTCATATTTGGGGGCTGTTGGCAAAGCTGGGGGTATGTGGGGTGTGTGTGGCTCACTTGGGTCTGTCTTGTATGGACTACTTGGAGGGCTATGGGGTATGGGGGGGCAGTTGGGGGGTTTTTGGCAACTGAAGGGCTCGGGTGTGTGTGGGGGGGGTCCTGGGCTGATTTTGGGGGCACCGGGGGTATATGGGGTATGGGGGGGACTGGGGAGGAAGGGGAGGATCTGGGGGGGCTCTGGGGTGTGGTTGCTATGGTGTCTTGCTGGGTATGGGCTATGTGTCCTGCGGTATCGGGGGGATATGGGGTTTGGGGAGGGCCCTTTGGGGGGGGTGGTTGTCCCTGCGGGGCTGTGGGGTGGACTGTGGGGTGCCTGGGGAGCCGGGGGCGCTATGGGGTATGGGGGTCCCTAATGGGGTCTGTTGGGTATGGGTGTGGGGGGGCCCATTTGGGGGTGGTTTGCACTGAGGATGTGGTTGGTGGGGGGGGATATGGGTATGAAGGGGTAATGGTCTCTGGGGTATGGGGGGGTATGGGGTGTGGGGGGGGGATGGAGGGGTGTTGGCACTGAGGGATATGGGGTATGGGGATATGGGGTGGGGGGGCATTTGGGGGATATGGGGGTATGGGGGTATATGGGGTATGGGAGGATATGGGTATGGAAGGCTATGGATATGGGGGATATGGGGTATGGGGGGTATGGGGTGTGTGGGGGCATTTGGGGGGATATGGGGTATGGGGGGATATGGGGTATGGGGAGGATATGGGGTGTGGGGGGGCATTGGGGGGTGTTGGCACTGAGGGATATGGGGTATGGGGGGGTATGGGGTGTGGGGGGGCATTCGGGGTATATGGGGTATGGGGGCATATGGGGTATGGGAGGGATATGGGGGGATTATGAGGTATGGGGGGTATGGGGGGCTATGGGGTATGGGGGGACTATGGGGTATGGGGGTATGGGGTATGGGGGGGTATGGGGTATGGAAGGGTATGGGATATGGGGGATATGGGGTGTGGGGGGGTATATGGGTGGGGGGGGGCATTTGGGGGTGTTGGCACTGAGGGATGTGGGGTATGGGGGGATATGGGGTGTGGGGGGGCATTTGGGGGATATGGGTATGGGGGATATGGGGTATGGAAGGGTATGGGATATGGGGGGATATGGGGTGTGGGGGGATATGGGGTATGGATGGGTATGGGATATGGGGGATATGAGGTATGGGGGATATGGGTGTGGGGGGGCATTTGGGGTGTGTTGGCACCGAGGGATATGGGTTGGGGGGATATGGGGTGTGGGAGGGATATGGGGGGATATGGGGTATGGGGGATTATGGGGGATATGGGGTATGGGGAGATATGGGGTATGGAAGGGTATGGGATATGGGGGATTGGGGTGTGGGGGGCATTTGGGGGTGTTGGCACTGAGGGATGTGGGTATGGGGGGATAGCTTGGGGTGTGGGGGGGCATTTGGGGAGATATGGGGTATGGAAGGGTATGGGATATGGGGGATATGGGGTATGGGGTGATATGGGGTGTGGGGGGGCATTTGGGGGTGTTGGCACTGAGGGATATGGGGTGTGGGGAGGGATTGGGGGGCGGGGAACATATGGGGGATATGGGGTGTGGGGGGGCATTTGGGGGTGTTGGCACTGAGGGATATGGGGTATGGAGGGATATAGGGTGTGGGGGGCATTTGGGGGTGTTGACAATGAGGGATATGGGGGGATATGGGGTATGGGAGGGATATGGGGTATGGGGGGGATATGGGGTATGGGGGGGATATGGGGGGTATGGGGTATGGGGGATATGGGTTATGGGAAAGGTATGGGGTATGGGGGGATATGGGGTATGGGGGGGCATTGTGGGGGTGTTGGCACTGAGGGATGTGGGGTATGGGGGGATATGGGGTGTGGGGAGGGTGTGGGGTATGGGGTGATATGGGGTATGGGAGGTTTTTGGGTGTGGGGGGATATGGGTATGGGAGGGATATGGGGTGTGGGGGGTATGGGGGAGTATGGGGGATATGGGGTATGGCAGGGTACGGGAAATGGGGGGATAGGGGGTATGGGGGGATGTGGGGTATGGGGGATATGGGGTATGGAAGGGATATGGGGGGGCATTTGGGGGGTATTGGCACTGAGGGATGTGGGGTATGGGGGGATATGGGGTATGGGATGATATGGGGTATGGGAGGGTATGGGGTATGGGGTGATATGGGGTATGGGAGGCTTTTGGGGTGTGGGGGGATATGGGGTATGGGGGGATATGGGGTATGGGAGGGATATGGGGTGGTGTGGGGGGTATGGGGTATGTGGGGAGGGTATGGGAAATGGGGGATATGGGGTATGGGGGGATGTGGGGTATGGGGGATATGGGGTCTGGAAGGGATATGGGATATGGGAGGGACATTTGGGGGGGTATTGGAACATGGATGTGGGGTATGGGGGGATATGGGGTATGGGGGGGCTTTTGGGGGGCATTGACACACCTGAGGGCTATGGGGTATGGGGGGATATGGGGTATGGGAAGGATTGGGGTGGGAACGAGTTTGGGGGGGTCCTGAGGATACGGGAAAGGGACATCTGGGTGCCTTACGGAGGGGGACTTTGGGGTCACTTGGGGTCTGTGATTTGGGGTCTGTGACTGTGGCCCCCCCCCCCTGCAGGAGCTGGAGGAAGTTCTCCCGCGCCCCTCAGGCTTTGGGCCGTTTGGGGACGGGGCCTTTCGTGAGAATATCGAAACGGCCGCGGCACTCGAGGTCCGATCCTGGGTACGGGGGGGCGGGCTGGGGGGGGGGGGGGGGGGGGGGGGGGGGTTTTTTTTTTTTTTTTGGGGGGGGGGATAGGGGGGGGGTTTTGGGGATGGGGATGGGGTGGGTGAATGTTGAGGTCCTTAATGGGTTTTTGGGGGGGGTGGGGGGGGGTGGGGGGGGGGTTTTGGTGCTGGGAGGGAAGGGGGGTGCATTTTGGGTCCCGGGGGGTGTGGGGGGGGAGGGGGGGGCTGTGGGTGTGGGAGGGGGCTGGGGGGATGGGGGCACATTGCTCCCATCCTGGGTTTTTTTGGGGGGGTTTGGGTTTTGGGGGGGGTGGGGGGATGGGATGGGGGGGTGGGTGGGATGGGGTTTTTTGTAGGTGGGTGGATGGAATGGGATGGGATGGGATGGGATGGGGGGGGGGGTGGGATGGGAGGGGGGTGGGATGGGAGGGATGGGGGGGTTTGGGGATTGGAGGATGGGTGGGGTGGGATGGGGGGTTGGGGGGATGGGATGGGATGGGATTTTGGGGAGGGATGGGGTGGGAGGTGGGAGGGATGGGGGTTGTGGGGATGGGGGGTGGGATGGGTGGGGATGGGGGTGTGGGGATGGGATGGGGGTGTGTGGATGGGATGGATGGGATGGGAGGGATGGGGGTGGGGGTGGGATGGGATGGGGGTGGGGATGGGATGGATGGGATGGGATGGGAGGGGGGGGGGATGGGATGGGATGGAATGGGATGGGATGGGATGGGGGATTTGGGGGGATTGGGATGGTGAGGGGGTATGGGATGGGATGGGTGGGGGGGGTGGGAAGGGGTGGATGGGTGGGATGGGATGGGATTGAGTGGGATGGGGGGTTTGGGGATGGGGGAGGGATGGGATGAATGGGATGGGATGGGATGGGGGTGTGGGGATGGGATGGGATGGGATGGGATGGGATGGGATGGGATGGGATGGGATGGGATGGGGGTGTGGGGATGGGATGGATGGGATGAGATGGGATGGGATGGGATGGGATGGGATGGAATGGGTGACACATTGAGGTCCATCCTGGGAGTGTGTGTGTGCTGGGGGGTGCTGGGGAGGGGGGCGTGTCACAGAACCCGTTGTCATTGTGTCCCCCCCCCCCCACTTTTCCTGGCAGGGGACAAACACGGGAACGTGGTTCACCTGTACGAACGCGACTGCTCCATCCAGCGGCGCCACCAGAAGGTGGTGGAAATCGCCCCCGCCGCCCGCCTGGATCCGCAGCTCCGCGCCCGCCTGGCAGCCGATGCCGTGCGCATCGCCCAGCAGGTATTTGGGGGTTTGGGGAGGGGGGGGGGGGGGGGCGTGGGGTGGGGGGGGGGGGCGTGGGGTGAGCGAAGACCCAAAGTGTGATTGTGGGTGGGGGGGGGTGGCGGCCAACCTAAGGGGCCTGGGAGGATTTGGGGGGGGTTTTAGGGGGGGTGGTTTGGGGTAAAGGGTTTGGGGTTTTGGGGGGGTGGGGGGGGTCGTGGGGTGAGCGAAGACCCCCTGGAGTGGAGGTAAAGGGGGAGTAGGACCCCCAAGTTGACTTGTAGGGTTGGGAGGGGGTGGCGGCCAAACTATGGGGTCCTGGGAGGATTTGGGGGGGTTTGGGGAGGGTTGGGGTAAAACGGGTTTGGGGTTTGGGGGGCTATGGGGTGGGGGGCGTCATGGGGTGGGGTTTGAGGGGGGGTAGAGCCCCCAAAGGTGATTGTAGGGTTGGGTGGGGGGTGGGGCCAAACTGGGGTCTGGAGAGGTTGGGGGGTTTTTAGGAGGGTTGGGTTTTGGGGTAAAATGGAGTTTTGGGTTTTGGGGGGGTGGGGGGGGGGGGGTCATGGTGGCGAAGACCCCCCTGGGGTGGAGGTGAAGGGGGGGAGAGAGACCCCAAAGTGGCTTGTGGGTTTGGGTTGGGGTGGCAGCCCAAACTTGGGGTCCCCTGGAGAGGATTTGGGGGTTTTTTAGGAGGGGTGGGTTTGGGGGTTTTTAAAAACGGAGTTTTGGGTTTTGGGGGTGGGGTCATGGGGTGAGACCCCCATGGGGTGGAGGTGAGGGGGGAGCAGGCCCCAAAGTTGACTTGTAGGGTTGGGGATGGGGGTGGCGGCCAAACTATGGGGGTCCTGGAGAGGATTTGGGGGGGTTTTTGAGGGTTGGGTTTGGGGTAAAATGGAGTTGGGGGTTTTGGGGGGGGGGTCATGGGGTGAGACCCCATTGGGTGGAGGTGAGGGGGGGAGTAGAGACCCCAAAATGTGACTTGTAGGGTTGGGATGGGGGTGGCAGCCAAACTATGGGGTCCTGGAGAGGATTTGGGGGGGTTTTAGGAGGGTTGGGTTTGGGGTAAAACGGAGTTTGGGGTTTTGGGTTTTGGGGGAGGGTCATGGGGTGAGCGAAGACCCCATGGGGTGGAGGTGAGGGGGGGAGCAGAGACCCCAAAGTGTGACTTGTAGGGTTGGGATGGGGGTGGCGGCCAAACTATGGGGTCCTGGAGAGGATTTGGGGGGGTTTTAGGAGGGGTGGGTTTGGGGTAAAACGGAGTTTTGGGGTTTTGGGGGGCTCATGGGGTGGGGGGGGTCATGGGGTGGGGTGAGGGGGGGAGTGGAGACCCCAAAGTGTGACTTGTAGGGTTGGGATGGGGGTGGCAGCCAAAACTATGGGGTCGTGGAGAGGATTTGGGGGGGTTTTAGGAGGGTTGGGTTTGGGGTAAAACGGAGTTTGGGGGTCGTGGGGTGGGGGGGGGGTCATGGGGTGGAGGTGAGGGGGGGAGTGGAGACCCCAAAGTGTGACTTGTAGGGTTGGGATGGGGGTGGCGGCCAAACTATGGGGTCGTGGAGAGGATTTGGGGGGGATGTAAGCAACCCATAATAAAGAGTGGGGGTCCCTGGTGGTTTTTTGGGGTTGCGTGTGGGGTTGGGGGGATGCAAGCAACCCTAATGAAGAGTGGGGTCCTGGTGTCTTTTGGGGTTGGGGGGATGCAAGCAGCCCATAATAAAGAGTGGGGGTCCCTGGTGGTTTTTTGGGGTTTTTGTGGGGTTGGGGGGATGTAAGCAACCCATAATGAAGAGTGGGGGTCCCTGGTGTCTTTTTGGGGTTGTGTGTGGGGTTGGGGGGATGTAAGCAGCCCATAATAAAGAGTGGGGGTCCCTGGTGTCTTTTTGGGGTTGTGTGTGGGGTTGGGGGGATGTAAGCAGCCCATAATAAAGAGTGGGGGTCCCTGGTGTCTTTTTGGGGTTGCGTGTGGGGTTGGGGGGGTGCAAGCAGCCCATAATGAAGAGTGGGGGTCCCTGGTGTCTTTTTGGGGGTTGGGGGGGATGCAAGCAGCCCATAATAAAGAGTGGGGTCCCTGGTGTCTTTTTGGGGGTTGGGGGGATGCAAGCAGCCCATAATAAAGAGTGGGGGTCCCTGGTGTCTTTTTGGGGTTGTGTGTGGGGTTGGGGGGATGTAAGCAGCCCATAATAAAGAGTGGGGGTCCCTGGTGTCTTTTTGGGGTTGCGTGTGGGGTTGGGGGGGTGCAAGCAGCCCATAATGAAGAGTGGGGGTCCCTGGTGTCTTTGTGGGGTTGGGGGGGTGCAAGCAGCCCATAATGAAGAGTGGGGGTCCCTGGTGTCTTTTTGGGGTTGCGTGTGAGGTTGGGGGGATGCAAGCAACCCATAATAAAGAGTGGGGGTCCCTGGTGTCTTTTTGGGGTCGGGGGGATGTAAGCAGCCCATAATAAAGAGTGGGGGTCCCTGGTGTCTTTTTGGGGTTTTTGTGGGGTCGGGGGGATGCAAGCAACCCATAATGAAGAGTGGGGGTCCCTGGTGTCTTTTTGGGGTTGCGTGTGGGGTTGGGGGATGCAAGCAGCCCATAATAAAGAGTGGGGGTCCCTGGTGTCTTTTTGGGGTCAGGGGGATGTAAGCAACCCATAATAAAGAGTGGGGGTCCCTGGTGGTTTTTTGGGGTTGCGTGTGGGGTCGGGGGGATGCAAGCAACCCATAATAAAGAGTGGGGGTCCCTGGTGTCTTTTTGGGGTCGGGGGGATGTAAGCAGCCCATAATGAAGAGTGGGGGTCCCTGGCGGTTTTTTGGGGTTTTTTTGGGGGGGGTCCTTATGAAAATGAATGGGGGGGGGGCGCAGGTGGGCTACGAGAACGCGGGGACGGTGGAATTCCTGGTGGACCGCGATGGGAAGCATTACTTCATCGAGGTGAACTCCACGGCTGCAGGTGGAGCACACGGTGACCGAGGAGATCACGGGGTGAGGACGGGGGGCGGGGGGCTCGGGGGGGGGGAGAGGTGGGAGGGGGGTGGTGGGGGGAGTCATTGGGGGGGGGTGGGGGGCTGGAGGGGGGGGCTCTGGGGGGGGGGGGGAGGGGGGGTGGAGGGGGGTCATTGGGGGGGTGGGGGGGTGGAGGGGGGGTCTGGGGGTCATTTGTGGGGGGTGAGGGGTGGAGGGGGTCATTGTGGGGGGTGGGGGGGTGGAGGGGGGGTCTCTGGGGGTCATTTGGGGGGGGTGGGGGGTGGAGGGGGGGTCTCTGGGGGTCATTTGGGGGGGGAGGTGGAGGGGGGTCTCTGGGGGTCATTTATGGGGGGGGGTTGGGGATGGACGGGGGGGTCTCTGGGGGGTCAATTCGGGGGGGGAGGTGGAGGGGGGTCTCTGGGGTCATTTGAGGGGGGGGAGAGGAGGGGGGTCTCTGGGGGTCTTTTGGGGGGGGAGGTGGAGGGGGGTCTCTGGGGGTCATTTGTGGGGGGGGGAGGTGGAGGGGGGGTCTCTGGGGGTCATTGATGGGGGGGGAGGTGGAGGGGGGGTCTCTGGGGGTCATTTGGGGGGGGAGGTGGAGGGGGGGGCTCTGGGGGTCATTTGTGGAGGTGAGGGTGGAGGGGGGTCATTTGGGGGGGGGGAGGTGGAGGGGGGGTCTCTGGGGTCATTTGGGGGGGGTGGCGGAGGGGGGGCTCTGGGGGTCATTTGTGGGGGTTGGGGGGGTTGGGGGGGCATTTGTGGGGGGGAAGGGGGGGGGTCTCTGGGGGTCATTTGTGGGGGTGGGGGGGTGGAGGGGGGTCATTTGGGGTGGAGGTGGGAGGGGGGGGTCTCTGGGGGTCGTTTGGGGGGGTGGGGGGTGGAGGGGGGGGTAATGGTGGTCCCTGAGGTCCCTGAAAAGGTTGCAGTAAGGTTGGGGGATGCTTGGATGGGGGATGTGGGGTATGGGGGGATATGGGGGGTTATGGGGGGGAGTATGGGGAGGTATGGCGATCATGGGGTATGGGGGATATGGGGTATGGAGGGTATGGGGTAGGGGGGGATAGGGGGTATGGAGGGGATGGGGGGATATGGGGTGGTGGGGGGATATGGGGTATGGAGGGGCATTTGGGGTTATTGGAACTGAGAGATATGGGGTGTGGGGGGGATATGGGGTGGAAGGGTATGGGGGGATATGGGGTATGGGGGACATTTGGGAGGGGTATTGGCACATCTGGGGATATGGGGTATGGGGTGGTATGGAGGGATATGGGGTATGGGGGGATATGGGGTATGGAGGGACATTTGGGGGGGGGGTATTGGCACTGAGGGATATGGGTACGGTGAGATATGGGGTATGGGGGGGGATATGGGGTATGGAGGGATATGGGGTATGGGGGGCATTTGGGGTCATTGGAACTGAGAGATATGGGGTATGGGGGATAGGGGTATGGAGGGGATGTGGGGTATGGGGGGGATATGGGGTATGGAGGGATATGGAGTATGGGGGGGATATGGGGTACGGTGAGATATGGGGGATGGGGGGGAATTTGGGGGTTATTGGAACTGTGGGATATGGGGTATGGGGGGGATATGGGGTATGGGGGGGATATGGGGTATGGAGGGACTTTTGGGGGGGTATTGGAACTGAGGGATATGGGGTATGGGGGGGATATGGGGTATGGGGGGCATTTGGGGTCATTTTAACTGAGGGATATGGGGTATTGTGAGATATGGGGTATGGAAGGGCATTTGGGGTCATTGGAACTGAGGGATATGGGGTATGGGAGGATATGGGGTATGGGAGGGCATTTGGGGTCATTGGAACTGAGGGATATGGGGTACGGTGAGATATGGGGTCTGGGGGGGATATGGGGTATGGGAGGGATATGGGGTATGGGGGGGCATTTGGGGTCATTGGAACTGAGAGATATGGGGTATGGGGGGGATATGGGGTATGGGGGGAATATGGGGTATGGAGGGGCATTTGGGGTCATTGGAACTGAGGGATATGGGGTATGGGGGGATATGGGGTATGGAGGAGTATGGGGGGGATATGGGGTATGGGAGCACCCCAAAGAGAAACTGTGGGGGGGGGGGGGTCGTTTCCCCTAAAAGTGCCTTTTCCCCCCCTCCCACCCCGCAGGGTGGATTTGGTCCAGGCTCAGCTTTTGGTGGCTGCCGGCCGGTCGCTGCCCGAGTTGGGGCTGCAGCAGGACGGGGTGAGGGTGAACGGCTGCGCCATCCAGTGCCGCGTCACCACCGAGGATCCGGCGCGGGGGCTTCCAGCCCGACACCGGCAGAATCGAGGGTGGGGGGGGGGGGGGGTTGGGGGGGGGAGGGGGTCTGGGGGGGGTGGTGGGCGGGGGCGAGGGTGGTTGGGGGATTTGGGATCCGGTGGGAAAATGGGAGGGAGAAATGGGGAGCTGAGATTTGGGGTGAATGGGGGAAATCTATGGGGGGGGGGGGGATTTGGGGGGGGAGATTGGGGGGGGATTGGGGGTGGGGGGATCCGGGGTGGGAAAATGGAGGGGAGAATGGGGGGGGGGGTTGGGGGGCAGATGGGATCCAGGTGGGAAAGATGGGAGGGAGAATGGGGAGCTGAGATTTGGGGTGAATGGGGAAATGCTATGGGGGGGGAGATTTGTGGGGGGGCGGATGGGATCCAGGTGGGAAAAATGGGGAGGGAGAAATGGGGAGCTGAGATGGGGGATGTGGGATTTGGGGTGAATGGGGAAATGCTATGGGGGGGAGATTTGGGGTGAATGGGAAAGATTTGGGGGGGGGAGGAGATTTGGGGTGAATGGGGAACTGCTATGGGGGGGGAGATTTGGGTTGGGGGGCAGAGATTTGGGGTGAATGGGAAACTGCTATGGGGGGGGGAGATTTGGGGGGGGGGAGATTTGGGGTGAATGGGGAGCTGCTATGGGGGGGGGAGATTTGGGATGAATGATTTGGGGTGTGGGGTGGTTGTGGGGGGGGTTATGGGGGGGATTGGGGGGTGGGATGGGATCCGGGTGGGAAAATGGGAGGGAGAAATGGGGGGGGGGGTTGGGGGGCAGATGGGATCCAGGTGGGAAAAATGGGAGGGAGAAATGGGGACGCTGAGATTTGGGGTGAATGGGGAATGCTATGGGGGGGAGATTTCGGGGGGGGGGGGGAGATTTGGGAGTGAATGGGGAAATGCTATGGGGGGGGAGATTTGGGGTGAATGGGGAACTGCTATGGGGGGGGAGATTTGTGGGGGGGCGGATGGGATCCAGGTGGGAAAAATGGGAGGGAGAAATGGGGAGCTGAGATTTGGGGTGAATGGGGAAATGCTATGGGGGGGGAGATTTGGGGTGAATGGGGGGAAGGGGTTGAAGGTGGATGTGTAGGGTCCCTATGGGGTTCCCAGGTGCTTGTAGGATGTGATCTATGGGGCTCCCAGTGAATCTGTAGGATCGATCCCTATGGGGTTCCCAGGTGCTTGTAGGATGTGAACTATGGGCTCCCAGTGAGTCTGTAGGATCCCTATGGGGTTCCTGAGTGCTTGTAGGATGTGATCTATGGGCTCCCAGTGAATCTGTAGGATCGATCTATATGGGGTTCCTAGGAGCTTCTGGGGTGTGATCTATGGGCTCACAGCGGATCTATAGGATCTATATGGGGTTCCTAGGAGCTTGTAGGATGTGATCTATGGGCTCCCAATGAATCTATAGGATCGATCCCTATGGGGTTCCTAGGAGCTTGTAGGATGTGATCTATGGGCTCACAGCGGATCTATAGGATCTATATGGGGTTCCTAGGAGCTTGTAGGGTGTGATCTGTAGGCTCCCAGTGAATCTGTAGGATCGATCCCTATGGGGTTCCTAGGAGCTTGTGGGGTGTGATCTATGGGCTCACATCAGATCTATAGGATCTATATGGGGTTCTTAGGAGCTTGTAGGATGTGAACTATGGGCTCACAGTGAATCTGTAGGATCAATCCCTATGGGGTTCCTGGGTGCTTGTAGGATGTGATCTATGGGCTCACAGTGAATCTATAGGATCGATCCCTATGGGGTTCCTGAGTGCTTGTAGGATGTGATCTATGGGCTCCAGTAGGATCGATCCCTATGGGGTTCCTGGGTGCTTGTAGGATGAGAACTATGGGCTCACAGTGGATCTGTAGGATCTATATGGGGTTCCTGGGTGCTTGTAGGATGTGATCTATGGGCTCACAGTGAATCTATAGGATCGATCCCTATGGGGTTCCTAGGAGCTTGTAGGATGTGATCTATGGGCTCCCAGTGAGTCTGTAGGATCCCTATGGGGTTCCTGAGTGCTTGTAGGATGTGATCTATGGGCTCCCAGTGAATCTGTAGGATCGATCTATATGGGGTTCCTAGGAGCTTCTGGGGTGTGATCTATGGGCTCACAGCGGATCTATAGGATCTATATGGGGTTCCTAGGAGCTTGTAGGATGTGATCTATGGGCTCCCAATGAATCTATAGGATCGATCCCTATGGGGTTCCTAGGAGCTTGTAGGATGTGATCTATGGGCTCACAGCGGATCTATAGGATCTATATGGGGTTCCTAGGAGCTTGTAGGGTGTGATCTGTAGGCTCCCAGTGAATCTGTAGGATCGATCCCTATGGGGTTCCTAGGAGCTTGTGGGGTGTGATCTATGGGCTCACATCAGATCTATAGGATCTATATGGGGTTCTTAGGAGCTTGTAGGATGTGAACTATGGGCTCACAGTGAATCTGTAGGATCAATCCCTATGGGGTTCCTGGGTGCTTGTAGGATGTGATCTATGGGCTCACAGTGAATCTATAGGATCGATCCCTATGGGGTTCCTGAGTGCTTGTAGGATGTGATCTATGGGCTCCAGTAGGATCGATCCCTATGGGGTTCCTGGGTGCTTGTAGGATGAGAACTATGGGCTCACAGTGGATCTGTAGGATCTATATGGGGTTCCTGGGTGCTTGTAGGATGTGATCTATGGGCTCACAGTGAATCTATAGGATCGATCCCTATGGGGTTCCTAGGAGCTTGTAGGATGTGATCTATGGGCTCACAGTGGATCTGTAGGATCCCTATGGGGTTCCTAGGAGCTTGTAGGATGTGATCTATGGGCTCCCAATGAATCTATAGGATCGATCCCTATGGGGTTCCCAGGTGCTTGTAGGATGTGATCTATGGGGCTCCCAGTGAATCTGTAGGATCGATCCCTATGGGGTTCCTAGGAGCTTGTAGGATGTGATCTATGGGCTCACAGCGGATCTATAGGATCCATATGGGGTTCCTGGGTGCTTGTAGGGTGTGATCTATGGGCTCCCAGTGAATCTGTAGGATCCCTATGGGGTTCCTGGGTGCTTGTAGGATGTGATCTATGGGCTCCCAGTGAATCTGTAGGATCCCTATGGGGTTCCTGGGTGCTTGTAGGATGTGATCTATGGGCTCCCAATGAATCTGTAGGATTGATCCCTATGGGGTTCCTAGGAGCTTGTAGGATGTGATCTATGGGCTCACAGCGGATCTGTAGGATCGATCCCTATGGGGTTCCTGGGTGCTTGTAGGATGTGATCTATGGGCTCACATCAGATCTATAGGATCTATATGGGGTTCTTAGGAGCTTGTAGGATGTGAACTATGGGCTCACATCAGATCTATAGGATCTATATGGGGTTCCTGGGTGCTTGTAGGATGTGATCTATGGGCTCACATCAGATCTATAGGATCTATATGGGGTTCCTGGGTGCTTGTAGGATGTGATCTATGGGCTCACAGTGGATCTGTAGGATCGATCCCTATGGGGTTCCTGGGTGCTTGTAGGATGTGATCTATGGGCTCACAGTGGTTTAGGATCGATCCCTTGGGGTTCCTGGGTGTTGTGGGTTGGATCTATGGGCTCCCAGCGAATTGTAGGATCGATCCCTATGGGGTTCCGGGGAGCTTGTAGGATGTGACATGGGCTCACCTCGGATCTATAGGATTTAGGGGTTCTGGGGTGTTGAGGTGTGAAACTTGGCTCCCAATGAAACTATAGGACGATCCCATGGGGTTCCTGGGTGCTTTGGATGTGATCTTGGCTACAGCGGATCTATAGGATCTATAGGGGGTTCCTAGGGCTTGTGGAGTTCTATGGGCTCCCAATGAAACCTATAGGATCGATCCCTATGGGGTTTCCCGGGGGCGAGGATGGGACAGGGGCCCATAGAATCAAGGATCAATATGGGGTTCCTGGGGCTTTGAGGTGGCCAACAGTGTGCCTTATAGGATCCTCAGCCATACAACCTATAGGACCACACAGGAGCCGCGTAGCGCTATCCTATGGACGCCCTATAGGATCTATAGGTTTCCCATCCATCCCGCAGGTATTCCGCGCGGTGAAGGAATGGGAATCCGTTTAGATGGAGCCTCAGCCTTCCAAGGTGCTTTGATTTCACCCCATTACGACTCGCTGCTGGTGAAGGTCATCGCCCACGGCCCCGACCAGCCAGCAGCAGCAGCCAAGATGAGCAGAGCCCTCGCCGAGTTCCGCATCCGAGGCGTTAAGGTGGGCGGTGGGCTGCGCCTAAATTGGGGAGGGGGTCGGGGGTCTTCACCACCCCCCTCCCCCCTCGCTCACACTGATGTTCCTTGCAGACAAACATCCCCTTCCTGCAGAACGTCCTGGCCCACCCCCAGTTTTTGGGGGGGGCCGTCGACACTCAGTTCATCGATGAGAATCCCGAATTGTTCCACCTGAGACCCAGCCAGAATCGAGCCCAGAAGCTGCTGCATTATTTGGGTGGGGGGTCCTGAGGGATGGCGGGGGGGGGGGGTCCTGGGAGGGGTACTGGGTTGGGTTTGGGGTCCTGGGTTGGGGTTGGGGGCCTGGTATAGGGTCCTAGGTTGGGGTTGGGGTCCTGGGTTGGGGTTAGGGTCCTGGGTTGGGGGCCTGAGATAGGGTTGGGGGCCTGGGTTGGGGTCCTGGGTTGGAGTCCTGGGCTAGGGTTGGGATCCTGGGTTAGGGTTGGGGTCCTGGGTTGGGGTCCTGGGTTAGGGGTGGGGTCCTGGGTTGGGGTTGGGGTCCTGGGTTGGGGTCCTGGGTTAGGATTGGGGTCCTTGGTTAGGGTCCTGGGTTAGGGTTAGGGTCCTAGGTTGGGGTCCTGGGTTAGGGTTGGGGTCCTGGGTTAGGGTTGGGGTCCTGGGATAGGGTCCTGTGTTAGGGTTAGGGTCCTGGGTTGGGGTTGGGGTCCTGGGTTAGGATTGGGGTCCTGGGTTGGGGTCCTGGGTTATGGTTAGGGTCCTGGGTTGGGGTCCTGGGTTGGGGTTGGGGTCCTGGGTTGGGGTCCTGGGTTAGGGTTGAGATTCTGGGTTAGGGTTGGGGTCCTGGGTTAGGGTTAGGGTCCTGGGTTGAGGTCCTGGGTCCTGGGTTAGGGTTGGGATCCTGGGTTGGGGTCCTGGGTTAGGGTTAAGGTTCTGGGTTAGGATTGGGGTCCTGTGTTGGTGTTGGGGTCCTGGGTTATGATTGGGGTCCTGGGTTGGGGTTGGGATCCTGGGTTGAGGTCCTGGGTTAGGGGTTGGGGTCCTGGGTTATGGTTAGGGTCCTGGGTTGGGGTTGGGGTCCTGGGTTGGGGTTGGAGTCCTGCATTGGGGTTGGGGTTCTGAGTTGGGGTCCTGGGTTGGGGTTGGGGTCCTGGGTTGGGTTTGGGGTCTTGGGTCGGGGTTGGGGTCCTAGGTTATGGTTAGGGTCCGGGTTGGGGTCCTGGGATAGGGTCCTGGGTCAGGGTTGGGGTCCTGGGTTAGGGTCCTGGGTTATGGTTGGGGTCCTGGGTTGGGGTTGGGGTCCTTTTGGGGTTGGG